>JAUZND010057165.1:0-18651 GCA_034780555.1 Coelogynopora nodosa
AGAGATTTACCAGGTAAACCTCATTTAAATTGGAAATCTTAGAGATTTCCACACTGAACCCTCTGGTCCGCCATACTGTTTAATTAAACATTATATGCATTAAATTGTAGAACGGATTACGTACAACAATTCATTGTGAGGGGATTGTAATTTCATAGTACAATTTTTTAAATGTAACTTGTTGAATTTTTAGATTTATTGTTTGTTAATTTTGGGTAATAAATTATTTTAGTGAAATTATTTCAGGGATCAATTCAAAAAATAGATTTAATTTTAAACAGTTTGAAGTAGTTTTAAATAATACTTTCCGTAATTAAATAACAATTATTAACAATGTAAAACTTTACTATTAGTAAATTTGTATTTTAATTATATTTATAATTTATTTTTGTTAACATTATAAACAATATATTATAAAACAATACATTTACATTTGTGAAAACCAAGGAATTTACTAACGGGTTGCCGTTCTGTTATTTATCTTTTGATCATATTCATTATAATTAATAAGATGAAACGATTAATACCATAACGGTAACAATTACACATACATGCATACATATCTATTTATTTATTTATTTATTTTATAGTTTAATCCTACACAAAATTAATTAATTTACTTCAAATAGAATAGAAAAAACATTTTACAACAAAATCAAAGATTTTTTAATTATTGAAACACAAACAAATCGTCAGAGAAATAAGTGGCAACACAGCATTCATTTAGTACTGAATTGTACAGTACATTACCAAGCTTATAATATATATTATTTTCTTATTAAAAATATTCAAATTGTCGTTCATCTTCTTCACCTCTTTTGAATTTTAACAGTTTTAACATTTTATATTATCGTGATGTAATGTAATCACATTTTCACATTGTTAAAAATAAAATATATTGATTATTGTCGATAAATTAATAATAGTAAATATAATGCATATATGGATTAATTAGATTAATTACATTAATTATTAGAATATAATGGTCAATTTAATAAATTATTTGAAAAGAAATGTTGATATAATGGTAATATTATGTTGATGGTAGATAAGTAGGTTAATATTAAATTTGTATAATATATTAATGAAATTAGTTTAAAAAATTACTAAATTAATAAATTAAATAAATTACTTTAATAGTTGTAATACCCCTCTACATAAATACACAAATTCATGACATAAATACATATACATGTATTTTTGCATACATTCTACCTATCATCGCTGATTGTTTTTATAGTATATATATTCATTTTTAAATCATTAGAAAAATTAGTAAATTAACCACCGGTACACTATATTATTGTATCTTGTATAAATGTATTGTTGTTAGATGAAAAAACTATTGCAACTATTCATTTACTATTTAAATTTTATATAGAAAATAATAGAAGAAATGAGAGAAGAAAATGTATCTATTACATAATATCTGTTTTGTTCTTCTAAGGCCTTTATAAATTATATTAAAGAAAACGTTAATGTTGTCATACGTTGAGCTAGGTTGTTTGCTTATGACACTACTTTGTTCTACAAAACTTTTTTTATATCATTTGACTGATGGATGACGTGTGTTTCATCTATTTGATACAGCTAATGTGTTCTAATCATCATCATTTTTACAATCTTGTATATATGATCACATAATTGTTACTAAGATATTTGCTTTGCATTTGTATTTGTATTTGTATCTGATATACTATTTTTAGATATCATCATTTATTTTTAATAGTTGTTTTTCTGTATTGCTTGCACACATAGTAAGAATGGAGAATTATTAATTGAATTCGTAATAGTAAGACACCTAGATTAAATTAAGAAATAGATTTAAAAAATAATCCTTTTAATAATAAAATTGTTAACGAATATATTTTTTAATTTACATTAAAAACTATTTTAAAAAATTATAGCAGCTATAATTTGCAAACAATAACGTTAGGGGGGTTTTTCCTTTGCATAATTCATTGAAATGGAAACGTTTGTTTAACGTTTTACAACATATGTTATGTTTATAGTGCACATTTTATATAATTTTAAAAAATCACGAAAATGTAGCAAATCCAAATTTCAAAAATAGTTATCCAGACAACTAGTTTTTCCTTGAATTTATTCGTTATGATTTACCATTGCAAAATAATTGATTTTAAAATCTATTTTAATGCACTTTATTTAAATTATCACTAATTATTTAAACTCATAAATTTTTAACATTTCAACATTTAAACATTTAACATATTTTTCATTTACTTTAAATTAATATAAAAACCTAAACTGGGAAAATTATTATTGTACGAACCTTTTATGTCACAAATCTTAAAATGTATAATACTTACGTGACCAAAAAAGATTTATAATTAAATGCTTATAAATATATAAACTTTTATTTTAAATTTTTATAAAATGTTACCATATAACATATCTAGCTGACTTAAAATATCTGTGCAATCAATTTAAATAATGTTCTTTACGTTACCAATTCGCAGTTTTATATAACAAAATATTCACTTACTATTACTTAATGTATTCAATTAATCCCGTATTCTTAGAATGGCTATACAGAAAACAGAAACATTACAAACAGACAAACATATTTTTGAAGTTATGACTATATATATATATTTTTATATATTAGGTGACCTAATTATGACAATCGTATGTACAATTTTTATCAAAGAAAAAATTGAGAAAAAAACGAAACCTCAGTTGAAAGAAACATACAGAAATTGAATATATTTCACATTGAAATCTAACATGTGGCACAAAATTAAGCTCGTTTATTATTGTTTAATTTTGAAATGACCTTCATTATAAGCAGTCACAATATTCTGTTTGAAAACTATTTCAAAATACTATTAATTATATACTTTAAAAACTTGGTATTTAATGATCTCCCATGCGAAAAATCGGTTTTTGCGTATTTATGGATCAATATACTTATATATAATTCGTTGACATTGATATTGAAAATATAGAATAACTGATAAAGACTGATAATGCTTACATATACTGGAAGCTTGGAAAAAGGTACTCGTCATCACATTTTCAGTGATATAGCTGCTTCTTTGTTCAAATTCAAATATGATTCCTGCCCGTTAGTGTCTTAGAAAAAGAACTGGATGTTGAGAGCTCATGCCACCGTATCACTGAACTATCATTAAGAAAAAAACATACACAACCATTTTACACATTCCAGAAGCAATTAATGAAGTCCGGTCGAAGGCTGTTAGTAATTGTTTTCCTTACTTGACTAGATTTTCTGTTGCCATTACGTTTGATATGAAGTCACTTATGTAACCAGAGACATATGCCCCTAAAATACCGTATTTTTTAATGAAACATTTGTTGGTACATGGAGTACAACTCTTTTTTTTCAAAGTAATTATTAAAGATATGTTAATTAATGTTAATTAATAAAGATAACGTATTACAAAAATCTGATGTGACCAACGTAACAGGGGGCATTGCAAATTTGTTGCAGTTACAGTAGATGCTTGCAGAGCTCTGTTTGTTATGACCAAATTATGAAGATTAAATATCCATAACTAAAATTAGATAGTGGAAATAATTTTTGACTTTTATAATATTGCAAAATATATAATTATCTACAAGATGTTGTACTAGTAATCGTTTGGACAACTTTACGTTACAAACCATATATTTAATGTGCTTGCATTTGCATGATAGTTATGCTTTCTGCTATAATTTCAGATATTCTTTCTTTATAACAAAGAAAGTGTGACAAGGGTTCTTACGTACCATAGGTCCTTAGTACCAAGTACCAAGTACCAAGTACCAAGTACCAAGTACCAAGTAAATACAGAAAAAAGGTGTTCTATCATGGTGTGTACTAAGTTTTCAGCAAACCAAATTAACTTGATACAGTTTTTTAATTAAATAAATTGACCACCTAATTTTCTTGTGTAATAATAAGTAGAATTGTTATATAATCGATAATAATAAATTCAAGTGTAAAATTGAGAATAATTAATTGACTTATTTAAAATAAAAAGATACAAAAGATAGAAAAACTGTCCAATGCAGCACTAGTTTATCCGCGTGTTAACATTGTATGGTAATGCGAACCGTTTGTTTTCAGAGGATCGTCCCCCAGCGGTCCTTATCGAGCACTTCATCGAACAATGGAAATCTTGGCTCATCCCCAATATTTTGGGCAGCAAACCTTCTAAAGTACTCGCAAAGGAGCTCATTGGTAAGTTCCTATTTAACACTTAATTTAAATTTCTTAGCGTAAAATATATTGTAAATTTAAATTAATACATAAAAATAAATAATTTATATTATCGAAGGTGCGCTAACGCGTGGTTCTTAATTGAAATAGGTATTACGTTAAATAAAAAAATATTTCTTAATATAAACGTTTTTCTAAAAAAAATGTTGTCTCGAAAGATAAGATCAATTGGTCATTTAAGATTTATTAATATAAGATATTTAGTAATAGTGGAGATTGCCTGTCTAGTACAAAACGACAAATTATTCTTGATTGGCCATTGTCCACTGTTATTGCATAATTCTATAATGAATTTGAGGTTATTTTGCATATTATAATTATTTTCCATATTATTAACAGTTTAATAGAATACAATGGAGATAATATTTAGTATGAACGTATTTTAAGCCACAATTATATTTGTCTATATAATTATAGTTAACTTTTTTTGTGAAAAATTACTCACGAATAAGAGGTCATGAACTTAATTTAGTTTAGATATATAGTTTTCTTTCCTTTTTGATTCATCCATTGTATAGGGCGTGAGAAATGAATGTGTCTATCCAATATGTTTCAAAATATTTGAGAAAAAGCAATTATTTTTATGAACTCTAAGAAGTCGGAGCATTTCAATCAATCAATTTTATTATAAAATACTATAATTTCTCAAAGGTCATTAACCAGAAGTTTAAATTAAGTCATAATCTGTTTAAAGCTCTAGAACAATTAACTTAACAATTAACTTAACAATTAACTTAACACTTAACTTAAGAACAATTAACTTAACAATTAACTTAACAACAATTAACTTAACTTAACTTAACTTAACAATTAACTTAACAATTAATTTAACAATTAACTTAACTTGACTTAAATTAACTTAACACTTAACTTAACAACAATTAACTTAACAATTAACTTAACAACAATTAACTTAACAACAATTAACTTAACTTAACTTAACAATTAACTTAACAACAATTAACTTAACAACAATTAACTTAACAACAATTAACTTAACAACAATTAACTTAACTTAACTTAACTTAACAATTAACTTAACTTAATAATTAACTTAACTTAACAATTAACTTAACATAATAATTAACTTAACTTAACAATTAACTTAACTCAACTTAACAATTAACTTAACTTAACAATTAACTTAACTTAACTTAACATTTAACTTAACTTAAGAATTAACTTAACTTAAGAATTAACTTAACTTAACAATTAACTTAACAATTAACTTAACTTAATAATTAACTTAACTTAATAATTAACTTAACTTAACAATTAACTTAGTCTAACAATTAACTTAACTTAACAATTAACTTAACTTAACAATTCACTTGACTTAACAATTAACTTAACTTAACAATTAACTTAACTTGACAATTAACTTAACTTAACAATTAACTTAACATAACAATTAGCTACACTTAACAATTAACTTAATTTAATAATTAATTTAACTTATCAATTAACTTAACTTAACAATTAACTTAACTTAACAATTAACTTAACTTAACTTAACAATTAACTTAACAATTAACGTAACTTAACAATTAACTTAACTTAACAATTAACCTAACTTAACAATTTCCTTAACTTATTAATTGTATTTTATCTTTATATAGATTATGGACGTCTATACGCTTACTCAAAATATATTTTAAATGGATATTTTACATCACCATATGTTGTAAATAAATAGTAAAGTACTTTATGAAATAAATATAACTTTTAATAACCATAATATTTGAATATTAAAAAATCAAAACAATGCGCCAATTGATTATTATGATTCAACTTATTTCGGCATGTGTTCTAAATTAAGATGTCGTAATTCGTAATTTTTTATAAAAAAAACAAAATCGTTTAATATATTATATAGATTGTATTTTAAATATGTTATATGTTATATTTATTTCTGAAAGTACACTCTTTACAATATACATTGTCTAATGGCAGTATATAGTTTATTTTTAAACAAAATTGAATTATTACAGAATTATTCTTTTGTATAATTTAATGTGGAATAATATAAATGGGTTTTATATTAATTTTTTTGTGTAGATTTTTTCTAATTCTAATGTGCAATATTTCAATTAATTTGTCATATGTCAAAATAATATGTACAGCTTTTATTCTGTTAAAATAGGGTAAACAAGTTTATGTATTTTCAAAAGAAATTGTGCACAGAAATTGAAACACTTCGAAATATCAAAAGTGATCAGAATAGGAAATACAAGAATACAAAATATGAACGCTATGGTTACTATTGACTGTAGTTGTGAAACAAGAAATGAAGAAAGTCATTTCGAAAATCGTCTCTAAATTATTAATATTTTAGCATCCTTCGTAAATTAAAAAATATTGAAACATATGGTTCAATTACAATATTGTTATTTAGCTACAGTTATTACTATAGTATTCTATAACTTAGTTTGGTATACAACCAGGGTGCGTTCCAGGGGGGCCCATGCCCAGGGGCACGGGGGAACGTTCCTCCCTACAGGTACGTGTCAGTTAGCGCCCCTATGAGGTAGTATTGCACCCTTAGCACTTAAAACAGTGGTATTATCCTTAGAAATTTTATAAAATTTGAATGCAATTTGCGCCCATTGAATATTATGCCCTCTAGATTACCCTTTTGGATCAGATTAAATGGATTACATATTTTTTTACTACTAATCTATGACATAATAAATTGTATGTATATAATAATTATGAAAGACAGGCAGTCTTTATTTTATCAATGTTATCAATATATAAGTCTACATGATAAGATATACAACTGATTTGTATGTTATGTGTATTTATTATACCACAACATATTATAATACTTTTATTAAATACGCAAATGTACACATTTTGACAAAGGTTTACAGGTGTTTTAAGAACATTTTATATGTGTGTATTTCCCCCATTTAACATAAACTGAATTTATAAAATGTCAGTATAACCAATTATCTTTATTAAATGCTGTATAAAAAGCAATTCAGGTTCTATATTACAGTGTAAATATATGAAATGTATAGTATTTATGAAAATTAATAATAGTAATAATTAATAAAAAAATTTAATTTAATTTTGCCCAATACAAATATTAAATACAAATGATACACATTTATATTGATTACAGAAACATCTACCCCTCTAAAGATGTTAACCCATGGTAACATGTCGGATATAGATCGTTGACGACTTTATAGATATATTTAATCGATTTTTCCCTATATTGATATAACGTAAATTGTATGCTGGAGTAGTAAAGATAGCCTATCTTTCTTAAATATTGTTCAATGTCTATTCGCATAATTTTATTACAAATGATATTTTTAATATTGTCGAATTTTAACCGGTTAATTTCTTCTACAACTTTGCTATTAACGATGCGCATTGTGTGTCTAAAGCGATAATTACATACGTACACCTAAGTATACGTAAGACTGTATTAGCTGTTAACACTGAACTGTATACAATACAATTGTAAAGTTTACACTAATTCTACAGAAAACAAAATTAGACATTGCCCTCATTTATTCCCACGTAGCCGCTTTTCTTTTAGCTTCCTTGACATCGTTGAAACTTGCGAAACTAATATTTTCACGCTTTATAAGCTCTTGCAAAAAATATTTTCATGTTGCACGGGAGCAGCATTATATACGTAGGCCTATAGGATCGATACTTGTGCTAATTAATTACATGTGAACTAACTGAATACTTTACTTTCCATGCATGGTTGTACTACTATGTGAAAGAGCTGAGAGACGTTGTCATTTTGTCAACTTAATATATCTCCGATTATTTGACTCACTCGTTTTCAGAAAGCCTCTAATTTAGAAGCTTCTGGATAGAAATGTCAATTGAAATTGATTTTAACCGAACAGCTATTTAACTGCTTCTAACTTCTACGTTCAGAAGTTTCCAAGTGCTAAATTACAATATATATGATTTCGGTCCCTGGCTCTTTGCATATTTTTATCATTTACAACATGAAATATTCATAACCTACAATAGTACAAAGTAATTGTTGTGACTTTTCAGAGTCAAAGACGATTAATGACTACGCTAAAGCTGTCGACCTCAATCCGGCGCAAGTAAAGAACCTCCAAGCGGTGATGACAGCTGTACAGGAGGGACGCCAGGTAGACCTGCTGCTCATGGGGATGCCATCTCGAGCCTGGAATCAACTCTACGTACTCTTTAGACGAATTGTCGAAAGTGGATTCATGAAGAAGAGCTTTTAGAGAGGCGACTCCACAGAGACGAAGCCACGCGATAAACTCTAAACTGTCCATTTGTATTTAGAAATTGATGTGTGATCGGGCGAGACCTAAGATTATACACTTTATTTACCTACTTTCAACCGAGATACCTTTTTCAATGTTTCATTATTTCCTATGTTGTTTTGCATGTGAATTGTTTAAGGCTTGACTCTACATGTGGTAACATTAATTAAATCACCTTAAATGTATTAAAAATCGATCTAGGTGATAAACCATTTATCTAAGCGTTGAGAAATAATTCCTACAAAACCAAACGTTATCTTATTTTTTGTTCGCTAAAATAATCATTATTCTATCTTGTTAATGCGATAGAAAACATCCTTATCTCTCATGGTCCAATTTACTTGATGTCTCTCTCAACTGAGCAACCCCCCTGTTGCGTCTATGTAATCTGTTTGCAGAAAATAAATATACGTGAATCTCGAGATAAAAATCTGATTACTTTTTCTTAAAAGTGGGTTTTTATGTTACTTGATTACACTACTCAATAGTATGTGCAATGATAGTTCAATGTTTCTAGTTCCTCCGCCAAGAACATTTCAGATCGAAATGTTCTAGTTAATTCACAGATAAATCATTAATATTTGTATCTATTCTTATTGTCGCGGTTACTTTTACAGAGAAAAGTTTAATTATATATTATTGTATTTTTATTATGAATTTATTACTTCGATAAATCTCACGGAAACTATTCGCTAATATATATATGTATAATTAACCATTTAACTTAACACCTTTTATTGATTAGTCAGAATTGGCACAAGACGTATAAGAACACATTATGTTGGTTTAGTGAGTGTCATTTCATAATAAATGTTTTTTTTTTTTAATAAACTGTAATAAATTGATCCTGATTTAAAAAGTCTAGTGAAATTATTTATTTAATCGAGATGAAAATGTTATTAAAAATGCGGCTCATTCATATTTTAGAACATACAATATATAAATAAGAATGTTCATATTATTTAAATATTAGAATTAAATTATATATAACGAATAGAAACAAATGAAATGGTTCTAAAGAGTTCATACTTATTTCAACTTTAAAAGATTGTCATAAAGCTAATCTTCGACTCCCGTATAAAGATTTGAAATCGGGATGTTCTTATCTAAATTGTATGGAATTTTTTTTTTAATATGTGTTTAAAAATATTAAGCACTTCTAATAGTTTTCTTAATTAAATATTTCTCAATATTTAGAGTTGATAACTTTCGAAGCATTCAAAATATTTAAATTACCAAAATAACAATTTCATTTATTCAATTAATTAAATTGGACAGAAAAAGTATATTTGGTAATTAATTGTCATTTATTGATGATTTATAATTAAATTAGATTATATATCAAAATGATATAATCCTATTTTGTTTGTATAATGTAAAACTAAAAAATATATTTTAAAGACAGTATTTATTATAATGAATTCAAATATATAGTATAATATATATATATATATATATAAACTAATTATTAGATATTCAGTTCAGTAAAAATAGTCAGGGTGACACATTTTACATTTAGATTCACATCGTTTGCAGTCATGAAGCTCATTATCCGAGTTAGTTGTAATCAATACAACAATATCAACGTATAGAAATCATGGTTGAAGATGATCCTAACATTGTTTTGCTATAGCTCTAATATATAATGAAACCTAATAATCACATAAAATCGATAAAAGTGCTCAAAATATAATTTAATTTATAATTGGCTAATCAATATATAACGTAGAATGTAAATAATAATATATATATATATATATATATGTGTGTTTATTTAGATACATTTATTAACAATTTCAATTTTAAGATATTTTTTCAAAATATCGATAGTTTTTCTATAACGTTTTTTTAAAGAACTATAGATAATATAGTTCATATTTATTGTTTCGATTTTCCCAGTGGAACTTACATACTTAATGGATCCATATTGGACCTATCAGATTTACATATACATATTCATATTTAATTAATTGCATTTTCAAAGTCGCAAATTAATCCCCTAATATAATTTGAAATGTTATAATACATACAGTGTTTTTAACAATAATTGACAAATGACGTTTTGCCCTAACTAACACAGAATGGTGATTTATTTCCACTCCAAAGAATAATCTCATTTTATTAGGTAGGCCAAATTGTTGGAAAAGTGCTTCCAAATTCGTGTGCTATATATATATATATATATATATATATATATATATATATATATACGTTCATTAATTTTATTTGCGTTATTTGCGCATATTTCAAATACTCCAATCAAATTATAGGAGATGACATACTTTTCAAAATAAAGGAAATGTTCTCAATTCTGACTAAATTCAATTTTCTAAACACGCTTTATAGGCAAAGAATTTATTGCTTCTTTTATAGACATCTTTGCTATATATTTAAATAGTAAGCATTTCCAACTATCATAATATAGTTATTTTTTCTAACTAAAAGTCGCGTTCACGCTTTCATTTTGTTTAATGTAGTGATAGGTATATACTATATTTTTATTTATGCTTCTTATAATATTGTATACGTGAATTATATGCAGACGCAGCTTAGGGGTATGTAATTGTGAACATCAGCAAAACAACAAAAAGTTAATTTTAACACAAAAATATGTTTTTAAACATTTTAAATAATAAATATACATTTAAAAAAAAAAGATATCTACATGTAAATAATTAATTACGTAAACAATTTATGGCGCACCAAATTTACCTTTCCAACTAAAAAATTTTTGTTTTGGTTTTAAAAATATCCTAATCAGTTCAAATAATTTTCAGAAATATTGATACAATATATTTCCTATTTTAAATGTAATTTAACATTTGTTACATAACATTGTTATAATTTACTCAGTGTATGTAGGTGCGTTCAATCGCTTTTAAGCACAGTTAAACTTCATTTATATATGGGTTGAAGACAGCGAGCTCTATTGTCTGCGCTGAGTCACCCGGGTTAACTGAGGTCAACTGAGGTCAAACGTTGTACCGACTGTGAACTGGCCAGTTATACTTTTTCTTCCGAATTTTGTCTCCATTTCTTTTAAAGCCCGTCGAATACGCGGTGAATTGAAATTTAGATTTCTTTCCTTAACTGTTTTTTTTTTCTATAAAAAAATATTAAAATAACTTCATTTTCATATTTTATAAAAATTCAGATATGATTCAATTTTTGTGACTCGCAAACATGTTACAGAATTTATTGTGAAATTAATTAATCATAACATAACTAAATTCCATAACAAAAATTAAAAAGTGGTCGAACATTACAACGTATTAGCCCTGCCTGACTACAGAAAAAGGAGAAGTGGCCCAGTGAATCCCTTCTTTATCCAGCTGTTAATAAGACAACAAATATTTAAGCATGTATGTTTCGCATAATGTAAAAATAGTCTTCTCTAATTTTAAATAGCAACATTCCACCCCACTCCTCAATACCACAAAACAAATTTAAAAATATAAGAAAAAAACCAACACAAACTAAACAAGGAAAGAGTTGGGTATCAAAGTGATACAATATACATGGAAGAATTAGTTAATCCGAAAGCAGAGAAAAAATTGCCAATCAAAAAACACCAATCCCAAGGGTTGCAAGGGTTAAATATATAATTAAATATATTTACAATATAGAATACGCCGGTCTTTCTGAATTAGACTAGAGATCCGAAATAAAATATAATCTCTTGTTCTATAGCACTCGTATTTTAACCGACATTATCAAGCACAGATTATTCTATTATACTGTGCCAGTAAATATTCGTTTCGTTTATTTCATAATTTATTAATTTGCAACGGATAAAACATTTAAAGTTGCAAAACAGACATTCAACATCTGATAAAAAACCTCATTTACTGTAAGCAAATAATAATCATTTAGTCTATTTTGTTTGCTATTTTGTTTATTCTTCGTATATGCTCTGATATTGTAAGAAACACACTGTCATAGATTAATTAATTTATTTTTGTTATTACTGTATGTATAGTGGTCGGTCATCACATCAATAACTCGGGTTCAAATCATGCTCATAACGGAAGTCGATACTGTCTATACTACTATCAATGACTACTATAATGTGAGCTGCAATGAGTCAGGAACATAGAAATGTAAGAGAGATAGAAGCGACAAGCCTATAATGAGTCATCGATATTTGATATGCAGCCACTGAAATTGAACATACGGGGAAATTCCAAAATCTATTTTTAGAACTCTATTGATAAACAGGCAAATTTAATTAATAAACACATAATGTGTTTATTAAAGGAATTTGCCTGTTAATCAATAGAGTTCTAACATAACCACTTAATAGGTACACGATTAGTAAGTGTACATACATTTCCAAAGTCCCAAATATTGTTTTGATTTAATTAATTCCCACGGATATACGTATTAAGCGGTTTCCACAACATTAGTTTTAGAATATTATTTTTTCTTATTTTCATCCCCTAATCAGTAACTTATTGTTGACAACTTTCAAATGGGTGTAACACATTTCTCAATAAATATTATAAAATCAAAGTGGCATATTTATTATTGTACTTACCTGGTTATAACGTTCATTTGTAATTTATTATTATAAAACATATTTCGGAACTACATTTCTTCTCTCATTTTTAATGTTGGTATTTTATATTTTACTAATTAATTGTCATTTAGTCATTTCTATGGTCAGGAATGACTGTAACTCCCAGCTGCCCATTCTTCACCTGCGACGACATGCCTTGATAAACGCGTCGTGTTATATTAATACATTAAACCTTAAAATTAGTCAATTGTACATATTCCAAACTATTGAACTAAGGGACGTTTAAAATATTTTTTAATATAAAAGAACAGACTAGTTGTCTAGTTTTGAATTATAAACAATATAAACCAATTTAAAATCCAAATTCTTGGTATTCACTATATGTTTGGGAGAGCTATATGTTACACGAAACGCATTTCTTTAGAAATAGACGGCCCGCTATATATTTTATATTTTTAATATGTTATTTTAAATATTGATTTTGTTTTAATGAGTATCTGCGAATTGTCATTATAATATCTTTAAACAAAGGTTATTCTAATTACTCTCTTTAATCTCTCACAAATAGTACATTAAATAACAATCACCGCTAAGATATGGGATACATTTTAGAGAGAGCTATTTGATTGAAGATTCTATTTACACTATAACTTTAAAATAAGTGAAATATCAATAGATGTCAGTTCCGTTGCACACAATTAAAATTCATATCACGGTTCGCCCATCCAGGCCCCCTCTCAAACATAGAATCAACTCTATACCTAACTCATCAAGCTAATTGGAAGATCGATACCAGAAAAATGTATTTATTTAAAGGAAACTGAAATAAAGGAAATCACACTTTCAAACTGATGTCTTCTTATATTTCTATCAAACGTACTTAATGCAATGATCAGCTGAATGATTTTTCATATTAGCGTTGAATACTTTTTTAGCCAATACCTGAAAAAAAATCTTTATTAAAAATATACATAAGGGACCATAAAGTAAGGAATATTGTTACTGTATGTATGAGACTATATGATCTTTTTTATTGCAAAAGACAAATAAAAGTAGTAATATACTTTTATAAGTAGAACTTGTAAAATATATGCTTTAGGAATCTATCATTTCTGAACTTCCTAATAAAATACGTCTCGAGTTTTTTTTGAAGACGGATTGATATTATAGCGTTCTAACTGAATAATTTTATTATGCATATATATATATAATTCAACTGACAACATTTTAAAATGATATATACAAAATCGGACTAGTTTTCTTTTTTACTAAAAGTAGTAAACCATGTATATTATAATTGGAGGAATATTTCAAAAGATCGATGTTTGATAGATTACATATATTTTTTATAAAATGTGTTTTTTGGAATGGAGTATTCATTTCATTAGAGTGGTGAGTGAAAATGATATAATAAACCATGAAACTATATTATAAATTACAATTTAGCTATTATAATTAATTAATTTAGTATTTAATTTTTCACACCAAAAAAAAAATCATAAAATATTAATTATCATTAAATTATAATTAGTTTCGAATTAAAATATAGTATATTAATTTTCTCATAAACAAACTTACTTTTGACTGCTGAATAGTACCTAATATATAATATATAAAGATATAATACATTTTAATCATAATCATTTGCATTGAATAGAGCAGTGCGGTATTCATAGTGAATACATAAAAGTCATAATAAAATAAAAGTGGTTCTAACTGATCCACAAACGATGCCTAAAGCCAAACATATAATCAACGGATAATATAGGAAACAGCAGAGCTCTACTGAAATAAAAGATAACTCCTGATATACTATGCGCATCTGTTGCAGTGCGTAACCAAGTCTAATTCGTTTACAAAGTACAAAACAAATGTAGCACACATAACCAGTATAGTTTATCGAATTTAAGGATCAAAGGAGAATTGCTCTTCAGTGTATATTTGAAAACCGTTCGTACATTGTATATACATATATAGCTATATTTGCGAGTATAACTATCTGATCGACATAAGCAAGATTTGTACATTTTAGATGATGTATAATTTAATGTCAGGTGCCAGAAATATTCCGAGATCATATTTCAAAATGAAATTTATGTTGAATTAATATTAAAAAGATATATTTTGAAATATAATAGCATAACATTTTCAATTGAAACTTTTTGTAATATACCATTAAAACAGTACACCATAAAACTAACAAACTTGCCTTATTTTGCCAAGTAGCAATTATCAAAACTATATAATTTGTCATATTTAATATTTAAATTTATATGTTTATCAGTGTAACTTACACTGATCCTCAATTCTGGTATTTTGAACAATTGAAATAATAAATACCTAATCTCAATGGATAACAAAATCAACAATATTTTATAATTTTAGCTCATGCAATTGAAATATATATATATTATTCAGAGATATTCAGATGGATCTTATTCAGACATGTCTCACAAGTTTTCACGATTTACATTAATTTTTACTCAATACTACTAATTACATCCACAATTAAATGACACCATTTTTAATCTAAAGATGATAATTGAATATTGTTTGTGGGGTAATTGTATATCTAGTTCCATAGAATATAGATAGGCTGTCATAACATTTCAGATGTCGGTCATATTCTCTTTGTGTAAGAGGACCATCTCAATGCCTCTGGCCTATTCTTATCGGCAAATATTTCGATACGCTTTAACCTAATCATTACCAAGCGTATTAAAGTGGATTTATCCAACTTTTTAGATTGATCCTATCATATAGTCTTTAAAGAAGACTCGGTCAATTGTTGCTTAGCGAGGCTCGGTTCGAGTTCTTTGAGGAATCCCGGGTCGATGCGGGGGATTAAACCCCTTTTAAAATACCTTCTAGTTTTGAGAGAAGATAAAGAATTTGAGAGATTTTTAACAACCCGTCCATTCTTAGTCTGAGATAGTTTTAAAACTGTTTTTAAATTTGTTTTATAGAAAAAAAGTAATATATTATTGTTAAAATACATATTTTACAGTATAAAATACAATATGTGACAAAACAAAAAAGTATACAGTTGTCATAAATATAACATACATATAAATAAATAAAAGTGATATATGACATAAGTACATACTACTTGTACATAGTTACTATGCACTATATATACACCAAAACTACAATAGACTACAAACCACTACTATATATTTATACAGTAGACAATGTAATATAATTCATCAGAATATACATCATTGACAGCTATAATATAGTATGTACACATGGAAAATATCGTACAAGTCATGCAAACTTTTTATTGTAACATTAAAAAGAAATATACACGAATCGGTCAACTACACTCTTTCAGATTATAAATATCTATCTTAAGTGATTACTGTGCTTTGTTTGTTCTTTCCAGTTGCTTTCCGGAGTCAACAGTCGATCTTACAATTAATTAATTAATTCAATGGTCATAATATGGTTGATTAACTGAATCAAAGTCAGCAGTAGTTCGTTGTCAGAATAATGAATGCGGAAATTGTGAAATACATTCAAAATTAGGCATTTAAAAACATGAGCACCGATAATTCTGAATTTCAAGACCCCATGACCCATGTTAAGCAGTATCTCCTTTTCATACATGAATATGTTAACCTTTTCTGAGAGGTGACATCTGCTAATGAACCAAAAGTACGTCTAACTTAGGACTCCAAAATGGTTATGCCAAAATATGCTAACTAAAATGCCAAATGAATATTCCATTTTGATTGAGCTCCATAAATTGGAATACATACATCAACAAACAGTATATACATCATTTATACTATCGTGATCACAGAACATCTCTTTGAATCTCTTTACTATGTGGGATAATATAATATATAATGAGGTTGCATATCGTCATGGAATTAGGGTTGGATAGGGTGGTGATGATTTTGTGTTAGTTTGCGACATCTTTTATAGAAAAGGGTTGTTCAGGAGAATTCTGATGGATCGCTAAAATATGAAGGGAAGAAATAGATTAATAAAATTAAATACAGTAAAGATTCACGTCTATATGCCGTCCGACTAACTATTGATTAATTATGTTTAAGTATGTCCTAATTACTATTCATGTTGTCAATAAAATTGACACGATTCGTGAAATTTAAAAATCAATTATCAAATTATTCAATCAATGACGTTTTATAACTCAAAAAATGTCAACCAATACAATTTGACCACTTTGATCATTATTATTATAAATGTTATTAATAAAATTAATTTTATTAACAAATACTTATGCATTTAAAATATCTTTTTTTAAACATTAAACAATATTTTCCAAAACTTTTATTTGAAAAATCTAGTTTTTGTCGTTGATTTAGGAGTCGTGTTTTTCGACAACTTAATTCTTTTTTCGAGGGTTGTCCGTAATAAAATATAGAATCATTTAACATTATTTACAGTATATATTTATAGTATTTACTGTATATATTCTTAGTATTTACACTGCATGTTGCTCAGTATTCTGCTCCACATCGTGTCTACGATATTTATTGTAACAATTCACAATTCCTCCGAATATGCGTTACGATGCGTACAATCTACAGGCCAGACTTACCATCCGGTGGAAGTTCGTATTGGCGAGTTGAAAGCCAGCTGAGTTCGCACGGAAAACTCTCTTCCACCTCCCAACAGTTTCTGGTTGCTGCGATAGTCTATGAAGGACTTGGAACGCTTGGTCGTAAGGTCTGAAAAACATAACCCGACTGATATATTTTGATACACTCGATTACAGCACAAGTGTAGACGTTGACGTTTTCGTTTTTAAACATATTTATAAATTAAAGAACAGTATTCTGAGTTTGATGTTTATTGGTGCTAGAAACGAATTGTAATCTATTTATAGTTCGTGATATTATGCTTCAAATAATACAATCTTCCGTGAAACTGAACTTTGTGTAAACAATTAAAATGCATTTTATTTAAAATTTGATAGTTTTTGTTACAGAATGGAAATCACTTGAAACAATTTACTGAAACAGTTTAGTGATTTATTAATTGATGCATAACGAAGTTAGCACATACCACATTGTGATTACAAGCATCCTTAAATGCAGGTTCTAGTTACTGGAAACATTGATTTACAACTGATATGGCAGTGATTTCATATCGGAAAATATTTCAACTAAAGATGTACCACTCTTCTGTTAAATTCTAAACATTAAAAAAAAGCATTTCGTGTTGTACAGTTCAAAATAATTAATTGAGAATAAATAGTACTATTTGTATCCTAATATGGTACCAGAGTTACGAATCAAACATTGTTTACATCCTATTTGTACCACATTATCTGAGCTGCAGCAGCAAAACTACACTCAGCAGGAAGAGTGGGCGGCAACACACCTTCTCCCAGAAAAACGGGCTTGATGGACGCACTGAAGTGAACCACCCGACCACTGGGTCGCTGTTGGCTCCTGCCAGCCCCACCAGCTCCTCTGCCTCCCCCTGTTCCTCCTGCCGCCGTTGCTGCCGTTGTTGTTGTTGACCCTCGGGCTGCCGGGGCAGATTGGAGGAGCTGCTTCAGGTCACCGACTTCACTGGACCTGGCAGTGACGGTGCTTCGGAGCTGCTGCTGGTGGTGGTGCATGAGGTGTCCG
>JAUZND010057176.1:0-18650 GCA_034780555.1 Coelogynopora nodosa
TGGCCTTCGGCCGCGTGAGCAAAAATAAATTAGCGTGAGTAAAAACAATCAATTCGCGTGGCGTAATATACTATTATTAGTCACAATATATTAGAAGCTAAAAAAGTTAGTTCTTAAGAATATATTTATTAGAATTAAAACATTAAATTAACAGATTATTTATTTGTGAAAGCAATGAGTCCCCTAGCCACCCTCTTATTTACCAGTTTGTGACTCATACTACTTATAGTCTAGAAAAGCCATAAAGCAATAACTAAAGGAGAAATCACTGTTAGGGTAAATATGATAAATAATGTATAGTAAATCTATATTGTTATGCACTTACTACACATTTCTTCATATTTGGACTAAACCACACAAACACAAATAAATATAGAAAATACTTAGATTGTTATTTTTACTATTATATTCTTAAATTACAAATGAAAAAGGAGTAATACACACAACTAATACTCCTTGCAAATGAATAGAATGTGTACATATACATATATAGCCTATATAGGTGAGGATAAGTTGACATTAGTTAAAATGAATGTATGAATGAATCATTTTTACTAAAATAATTTTTCGGTAAATAAATATGGATGGCATGTGAAATAAATATTAATAATATTTTTTTTTAGGTCAAACATTTAAATCGTGTCATAATACTGATGGGTCCCTAAACATTATATTCTGTATCATTTCATTAATTTTTTAATCATCAAACGTCTAACATCTTTATTCGCTATAAATTTATTACAAATAATTTATAAACACTTTTTTGACACACAACTCGCCCTCCTTATTTAAAATATAAATACACACTTAATACTTAACTATACATTTTTTACTCTTGAATAATTTGGTAAATGTAATCAAACCTTACTGTAATTAAATGATTTGACTTATAATATTGCTAGCATCAAACTTCATTGAGATAACCACCTGAACACACGTTCCAATACCAAGCGGATGTCGCGTTTGCGTGTGGATAACGCCGTATTTTTACCTATATATTATATTCATGCAATGTCGGCCGCGGCGTCATGTGTTCTCAAAGGTTCTAAATGTTCCCGTCAACTCTACATGTCTATCACTATAGGAAAGTAGGCTACTGTCATTGGCTGTCATTATGTAGTTCACTTACCAATTATTGAGGGTTACCACTCTACATTTGTCCACAAGCAAATGTTTAAGGTGTACACTAAAACTGTGAATATTTTTTAAATATAAAAGCAACATGTAGCGTTTGTGAATTGTAATTTTATTGCATATGAAACAGCCCCAAAACTTGGTTTTGGAAGTAGTGATTGAGGAATTTAGACGATACATTAATATATAATATTAATAATAAAAAGCAGAATTCGTATTTTAAACATTTAACTTAATTAATTAATACATTAGGTACTGTCTTATTACACATTTACAATTTTTACAAGACAATGGAGAACCAGCTTTTAAACAAATAATACGCAACAAAAAGGATACAAACAATAACAAATGACAATAAACGAAAATGTTTAATGCATTTTTTAAATAATATTTTTTAACATATTTAATACGTTGTAATCAACGTAAAACTTAACAGTACTTCTTTTCGACATTGCCTTAGTTTAGAAAATGATTATCATAATGTAGTTTGAAATATTGTTCACTTGTATAAAGCTCGTTATGTTAGTGTTATTTTAAATTAAATTAATAATTAAAAAATAATAAAAATTAAAATGTACAACAAAAATTTGAGTTACAACATAACAATTTTATTTATTAATACAGTATTGGTGTTAGGTTTGCGTTATTTTATTTTGTACTTGTAGTAGTTAAAGAAACTTATTTACACAATTGTTATTATTTCTGTATTTAGATTCCAAACGTCTCATTGGTAGGAAGTATGACGATCCTGCAGTTCAAAGTGACATGATACTATGGAGCTTTGATGTTAAAGATGTTGATGGTAAACCAAAAATACAAGTTGAATTTTCAGGTAAAACTGAGATGTTTTTTGCCGAAGAAATTTCATCAATGGTTCTTCTTAAAATGAAGGAGACTGCAGAAGCATATTTGGGTGAAACTGTCACCGATGCCGTAATTACAGTTCCTGCATATTTCAGTGACAGTCAACGACAAGCAACAATTTCGGCCGGTTCTATATTGCCGGGCTAAATGTACTTCGTATTATCCATGAACCCACTGCGGCTGCCATTGCATATGGGTTGGATACTAAAAATGGAGATGAAAAGAATATTCTTGTTTTTGATCTTGGTGGGGAAACTTTTGATGTTTCTATACTTAAGATAGAAGATGATATTTTTTCGGTTAGAGCAATCGCTGAAGATTCTCATCTTGGGGGAAACGATTTCGATTGCCGCATGGTCAACCATTTTATTAAAGAATTTAATAAAAAGTGTAATATAGACATTAGTGACAATATAAAGGTAGTTTGTCGTTTGAGATTGGCTTGCTAACGTTCTAAACGAACGCTAAGTGAATTAACAGATGCAAAAATTCACATCGATTACCTTTACGATGGCATTGATTTCCACACATCCATTACTCGAGCACGATTTAAAGAATTGAATTCTGATATCTTTCGTAAAACAATTGACTATGTTGAAACGGCGCTTAACGATGCTGAAATGAGCAAGTCGGACATTAATGATATAGTTATGATCGGTGGGTCAGTTCGTATCCCAAAGATTCAGAAACTTATCAAATATTTTTTTAATGGAAAGGAACTCAACAATTCGATTCATCCAGATGAAGCCGTGGCCCATGGGGCTGCAATTCAAACCGCCTTTTTATCTGGGAATAACTCAGAAAATGTTGAAGATATGGTTCTAATTGATTTATCACCGCTGACTGTGGGAATCGGTACTGTTGGTGGTATTATGGATCCTGTGATAAAGAGGAACACTCAATTCCAACAAGAAAAGTTTCCAGATTCACTACTGATTCTGACAATTAAGCTAATATCATGTTTAAGGTATTCGAAGGGGAGAGAGCTATGTGCAAAGACAATAATTTTCTGGGTCAGTTTAGATTAGAAGGGATACCCTTGGCACCTAAGGGTGTACCGAATATTGATGTTACGTTTGATATTGATACGAATGGTACTGTTCATGTTTCGGCTAAAGACATTGAAACTGGAAACAAAAACCAAATCACTATTACCAATGATATGATACGTTTGTCAAAGGACGATATTGAGCGGATGACTGCTGATGCAAAAAGGTTCAAAACAGTTGATCAACTTCAGCGCGGACGGATTGCTGCCAAAAATTCTTTAGAGAGTTTGCTTTTCAAGATAAAGCACAACATAAGATGTGAAAAGTTTAAAGATATACTTTTGAGTAGTGAAAAGGTTCAGCTTTTACAGAAATGCAATGAGACCTTAGCTTGGTTGGATCATAACGAGGTATTTCAATTTACTTAATTATTGTATTTGTTAAAATTGTATAATGTCATAAATTTGATTATTGCACTTTTATCTATTAATTTAAATAATTTAAATATTATGAATCAATTGAAAATTATTCTTATTTATAGAGTAACTATAGTGCGATTATACAACACATTTTGGAATGACTAGACACATTATGAAAGTATTTATTCTTAAATTTCTATTAAATTGACCATTATGAATTGTTTCCCTTCAAAATAACGCTCTTTAGCCAATCAGATATACTATCAGGTCACCCATTTTCAATTGCTTGAAAATTGTATATACTAGGTCAGTTAGTAAATAAAGTTTTGACGGTAGCAAAACATCGATTAATTTGACATTGGAATCACCTTTTAGTAAGGGTAAATTACTGACGTTTTCAAAAAAATTGTTCTCCCCTTCAGTGGTGCATTAATGCTAAAATTCTGCAGTCAAACCTTCAATAGTCCTGTTTATTGAGGTTTGCTCGAGATACATTGCACCAGCTGCATGGATAGACTGTTGGAGCTATGAGACATAAGTCCGAGATTAATATTAGTTAACTTTAAGTTTGCAGTAGTACATACAGTATTTATCAAACATAATAGAATCTGTTAGTCGACCTAAAAGATGTACAAGAATCCATGCAAGCTCATTTGAGAAAAGTTCTTCAACATCTGGTACAATGTAAACAAAAATTATTTATTCACTCCTGTGTATTATGTATTTTTTGGTGAAATTCCACTGCCCCCCCAGATGACTGATCACCCTCCTCGCTTTATCGATTTGAGAGCCAATACAAATCCGGTATTTGTTTTTTGTTGATATGGCTTCCTATTAGTCGATTATTATCAAGGTCAGCAGTTTCTCCCCAAAGCCTGTAACAAACATCATCAGCTGCCCAAGATCATGGCTGGCACGTACACTATTAAATAACATGTAAGTCTATTGAAGACCACAGCCTTACTGTTTTGGAGTGGGGCTGGGGAAACATGAACAATAAACTTGTTCCAGTACCAACAGACCGCCAACCAGCACCATAGTACTTGCTGAAAATCATAAGGTGCAACTGCACTGGGACTTGTAGTAAGAGTAACTGTTCATGCAAGAAACATTATAATCAGATACAATGCCACTTATTATTTTATTTAAAAATTATACATAAGGAGATATAATAAGCAAAATGAGCATTTAGAGTACAATAAATACGTATGTCAGTATTACTACTAATCTTTGCGTTGTAATAGGTCCATTCACTTTCTGGCAGTAGCGCCTCAGGAAAAAATCCTGATAATAATAGATCATCACTGGGAAAACTTTCTTTGGGAAGCTGTTGTTTGAATATAGGGCGTTGAGAAAATGTCGCCTTTGGCACGCTTGATGTGTTTAGGTTATCGCTTGTAGAACTAACTATCCTCAAACACTTGTGCTTTGCACGTAGGACGAGAAAATGTTGTTAATGTTGCCGTTGACTGAGTTGACTGAAGAGGTGATCTTTTTTCTTTTTCTCATCATTATCGTCGCGTATATTACTTATATAGTGTACCGTATGTTGTATCATTGTAAAAGTCTTTTCTTTTGAGACCAGCCGATTGGTTGTTACCACTGTGATTTATTTACATATGTGACTTCACAAGTGGATAACTATTATCATCGAACATTTGACCACTCTTATCCCCAAGTATACCATGAGTAGTTAGAAGTTCCAGTAAGATGCGTCGTTTAACTCGAGAGTATTTTGGAAAAGCATTTATTAGAAGCAGTAGGCTCTGTTTTCACTGTCTTGATGCCTACTGTCTTCGGTTATCTTTTTTCTTTTTTCTTGTCTATATACCTTGCTTCAAGTGAATAATGAGCATACATTTTAAGTGATTGATGTGGAGGTAGATCTTTCCTAAAGAGTTCGTCATCCTTCTCCTCATAATTCAGCACTTGTTTTTGCATCGCTAAAAAGTTGGCTTTACTTATGAAAATCAATCATGCAAATGGTGACTCGTATATATGTTGGAAATGTTAGCAGCTTTGCGCCGCCCATCTTCCTGTTTATAATGTTTTCTGTCTAGTTCTGTTGTCAGGTAGACATACTAGTGTGGCTTCTCATTGGAACGAATTTGACTACTCACTCGATAATGGTCAGGTGTCGTTTGATGCAAATCTAAAAATAGGTAGGAAATGGGATTGTCGTGCACAATATACTTGAAGATATAGGTAAAAAATGTGGGTTCTTCGGGAAACATTTGATAACTATGTGACTGATTTGACTGACATCTCTCGGATTCTTAAACATGATCGGATACTGGGTATTCATTGATTGAGGAGTTAGTGTCTGCTTTCCCATCAGAAACATATTTTGAGTAATATTAATGGCGAAGCAGGGTAGTTGATGAACCATTCTTGTAAACAGAGAAAAGCTGAGAAGTTTTCCCCTCACCCATTAAATCATTAAGTAAAACAAACACAATCATGTGGTTTTAAAATATCAAACGACTCAAGTAAACCTTTTTCATATACTTGGTAATATGGCGGTTTATAAGTTGTTCTTATAAACCAACGAATAGTCTGCAGTGGCTCATTGAAGGGGAGATGACGAAATCTTAGTACATTCTCTACAACTGTAGTTGTTCCATTGTTCCTGGCATTGATGAACCGGCAACAGTCACACTGCCATTGTGTTTGTGTAGGATATTCCGAATTATGAAGTCATGAATTATCTTCTTGTGTATAAGCACAATTATATAAACAGGACACCGTATTTTATCTATTTACCTAATAATTAAAAAAAAAGCCTTTTATTGAGAGTGATGAAGAAGAGGAGGAGGAAAATTAAATTGTACTACAAGAAACATGAAACGCAGATACAAGCAGTAACACGTAAAGAGTGAAGAGTCTCAAGAGGAAGATTCCTTCTTCAACAAATGGGATATTGATTATGACAGTGATAACAAGAAACAGGTCAATGGTCAAATCAAAAAGGCGGATTGCCTAAACTAATAATTATATCTCATTTTATCAGTTTATTTGTTATCGTAAATTCAACTAGTGATTTACTGATTAACTAGTTGTTGGCTTCAAATAACAGTCTAGTCTTTAGAGTTTACTATTGTGCCATTTATTCTTTTTTATTTACAGACTGCCGCAAAGGAAGCGTTTGAAAATCAGCAGATAGATTTGGAAATGTTATGGAATCCGATCAAGAAAAAACACAGTGTAAAGAGTATGCCCGAAGGAGGTGCTTTTTCTGGACCTTTTTCTTATTATTCTTCTTCTTTTTCTTCGGAAATCGAAGATTTAGATTAAATGACGCCATTTTATTGAAGAACTTTGATTTTATGAAAAAATCATATATTATTAATTTCATAATAATTAATTTTTATTACAACGGTAAATATTATTTTAATCAGAAGTATCCATATTCAATAAATTATTCGTCTTGAGAATATTTGAAAATGATAATTATTTTCTAAATATTTGTTTAATTATATTGTAGTTCAATGATTATACTGTGTAATTTATCCTTGATATAAGAAAACCAGTATAATATTGTCATTTTCACTTTTAAACAATGATGCTATTTTTTAACTTTAATTTTTAAAACATAACCAGTCGAGTGTTTAGCTTTGTTATTGTCTTTTTGTTAACTTATTTATAGATTTAAGACTGTACATGTGCTTATATTTATGGTTAACTTCAACATACAATACATATAGACATATATCCTGAAAATGTAAAGAAACTGAAATTACATCATTTTATTATACTCTTGAACTTTTACTCATGAAATTTGCTTTAAAAAAATATCGATTCTTTTCCTTTTGTTGAATTACTAAATTTATCGACTCAAAATTTTCATCTTATTTTAAATGTACTACTAATATATTGATGAAACACAGAAATCAATTTCAACAGCCATATAATATGTCATTGTAATGAAGAATGATTATACAACTAGAACCTTTTATTACATTTATTGTTTTAAATTATAAATGTAAGAGGTCTCAATTTCCAACAATTTTTTTAATAATTTTTATTTCGATCATAAAATACATCAATATAAAACGATTATAAGTGTTATTCAAACGAGAACTAAGCATGAAAAATGTAATGTTAAAGATTGTCCCATGCTCTAGAACACCCACCACAGAGAGCTGGCTGGCCAGGACACTGCTCAGATATGTCTCGCGCGTCTCTGCGAATTCCAGTTAATACACAGTTTCTGCAGCGACTCTGAGGTCTCTGAGGCGCGCGCTGTTGACTTTGCAGTTGCTGGAATGGGTTGCAGACTGTGGTTGCCACCTGGTTGGTTTGGCTGAAGAGGTGCTAGACGGTCTTGCCTGCCGTGTTTGGGTTCAGATTGAACTCCGGCGAAATGGACAACCACCATTTTAAGAAATTTTAATACTTGATTTGTTTTTCGAGCCGAAAAATATGCAGGAAGAATTTATCAACACAAGTTACAAAATGTAAAAAGCGATTTTCTTGAACGAGGTAAGGGCCGGTTTTTCATAGGCAATAGAATTAATATATATGATCTAATCGGTCACATCCACCCCGCCCATAGTGTGATTCCATTCTTCAATCGCGGTTGGTTTCATGTAAGCTAACCGGTTGCCACCACGTTGATACCTGCTTTTTGCACTTCTACTGCCTTCTCAATCGTTGACAACAAGTAAACATCTTTTTTATCGCAGAATTTTCCTGCCAACAGGCCCTTTGCGCACATGACTTAAAGAAATGGTTCCGAGTCTTTTGGCAACTAATTTTTTGGAACACCACTATGGACAAGACAGATTCCTCGAAGGCCTGTTTACCTAAGAAACCAATAACTAGCCAGACGTTGGCTTCAGTACCAATATCAACAGTGAGTATGTAAGCTTTATCCAGCATGTTTGCTTGGGATGGCATGGCAACATCAACCATTTCGTCACAGTCGAGTATGCACCGTGCCCTATAATACACCACTGATGATATCATAATGCCTTTGTCACTCGTTAGAATAACCACTTTAATACCAAATCTGGCACGTTTGATTCTAATGTACATTTCAAAATTAATGCGACCTTTGAATAAGACGAGTAACTCGTCCATACAAATCTCTATTTCTGGAACGAATTTTAAACAGTTGCTTTTTTTCTAATTTCGTGCTGAAGCGAATAAAACGAAGAATTGAGGTGTAGCCTATCTGTCACGACTCATGCACAAACGGAAATATTGAGTGTTGAGCATAGGGTCAGTTAACAAATTATAATCTCTAATGTATGATTTTTTTACCATAGGCATCCAAACCGTAAGGCCTTTCAAGTTTTCATCGTAGGACCATCCACATCTTCCCATACGAGTTCTAGGGACTAATGAGAATCAAATTTCAGTAATAAATTTATGCTTTATAAATTACTGTAAGTTAGCTTTACCAGTACCGTTAAAACACAAATCTAAAATTAAAAGTTAGAATATTTGGACGTATATGCATCTTAGAAATTACTGGGAAGACGTATACATACGTCTTAGTTGATAAAGGGTTAATGTGTGAAAAATCGAATTAGTTAATATATTCTATTATCTAATCACATTTCACAATGTTTAAAAAAGTTATTTAAAAAAAATGATTGTCCAAAAGATGTAGTGACTAAAAAGAATTATAATTTTGTTCGTTTACAATGGATAAAACTTTTATATAGTTACATTATAAGTAAGTTGTTATTTTATGTATAAAATATTTATAAAATATTTATAAAAGAAATAAAAACTCTAATATCTACACTATGTTATAATAATTGGGGCTAGAAAACAGCTTGACTTATATATTGAACAATCATTTATTTAAAATAAATTAAATAGTATCCATAAAGAAGTCAATAAAAATGCCTGCAGAGTTTTAAAGAAAACGAACAACAGATTTTAAGGATAGTTACCTAGTTAAAGATGGTTACATCTCTAAGATTTTCATCCCTACATAATATTTTACACTAATGCTGATTTCAGTTGAATTGTTGTAAATTGTAATTTACTTTTACATATATCAGTAATATATGAAGGGTGGCTTCTGGCTCACCACTTGACCTTTGACCATGACGACTTTTGACCCCCCCTAACCACCGCATTACCCCCCTTCTTCCCCCCTACTCCCATATCCTCCCCCATATGGCCCAACATCTTTCGTTGGGTATATCTTTTTAGGGTAGTAACCTATGGCGATCAAATTTGGTATGATGACTCACAAATATAGAATAAATATTTTTTATGCTACTTACAAATATTTTAAAGTAGTATATAACCCTAATTGTTTTTATTAGTATCTAATTACATTATAATATTATTATTGAATTATAAATATTGTTTTTAGACCATTTTTTAAATTTCGAAAAATTACATATTTTAGCCTATAAATTTCGATGTTTACAATTTATGATAAGCAAACTTGGTATGATGACTCACCAACATAAGCCAAATCGTTTATACTACTTAAACTAATTTAAGTAGTTGTAGTTTAAGCATAATTTCATTTTTTTAAAATTTTATATAGTAAAATAAAATTAAAAGATAGGAATTTGTTATAGCTAAATATTAATACCAATTTTTTGGAAAATCGGTTGAAATTTGACACAATTAAAAATAATAATAATAAGTTTATATTTATTTTATAATTAAATTATAATCATGTTTGTTTTTAGCCTATAACTTTTGATGTTTACAATTTATGACAACCAACCATGATACGATGACTCACCAACATAAGACAAGTCGTCTATACTATTGTATAAAAAAAATTGTAAGTAATGTAACATTTTCCAATTTTCATATTAATTTTTAACATTGCGATGCATTATGACCATATGTTGTACAATCAGTGTGATTTCAATGATGATTCTGACTAAGTCTAGTTCACCAAGATTGATTTTTATATTTACAGATTGATCAGATGTTGTCTAATGTTAGTAATCGATCATTCAACTACAATTATTGATTTTTTTCTTTTATATGATGCATTATGGTCAAATATTGTCCGATCAGTTAACTTAAGTACAAGTATAGTTAGGTTTGTAGAAAACATACACATGATGAATACATTTCATAATAATTTGGCGACAATTTACTTATATTATACCTATCGAAACAGACAGTGTAAGAGACCATCTTAAATTTAAAAATTATTTTATTTATGAAAATAGTAAATTATTTGTGCAAAACGACATTTTAAAATAAATAATTTAAACTATTTGTAAAGTTAAATACTGTATTGCCTTGTAGCTGTCGTTACTTACTTTGAATTTGTGTCCGAGATATTGTAGCATACTAATATGTTGGTATCGTATTATTTTTAAATGTTTTCAACTCCGCATCTGTTGTGCAATAAAATATGTCATCGATTAAAAATCATTAATGATTTTAATTATACATAATGTAATGATTAATCATAAAAACTCTGATGAGTGTATTAGGTCAGGAAAAACATATCCGAATATCAATTAGAAGTGAAGTTGTAGACCACATTAAAATAAATGTCACTAAATTTATATGTAAGCTTTTATAAAATAATCTTTTAGATTTTATTATTTTAATTAATTTAGATAGTTGGTCTACTTATTGGTGTACATTTTAATTTTCTCAAACACGTATAATTATAATCAAAATAAACGAATTAAAAAATTGTATAATATGAGACAACTTTATAAATAAATTGTTTGTTTGATATATTTTTAATCGATTACAAAAATGTCTAAATATATTTTCTAATTAGAATGTATGCAAAAGTGTTATTTAACTGAGATTTGAAATTATTTCAATTAATTATTATATAGAGCGGATATTTAACGAACTTGGAGGGCTGTCACGCATCGCCAAACAACCCCCCTGACTATGTAATAATATTTTAAGAAAATATGTTTTTTAATTGAAAAATAAAGTATGTAGTTATTTCACAATTAAATACATAACACATACAATTTTAGTGGTGTTCAATAATGTACATATAGCAGTTTACTTTAAGTTTACCTATTCAATAATTCATTTAAAATAAACTAATGATACTAAAAATCACTAACCTAAAGATGCATTTTGAAAAACCTAAAACCATTTGATGCAAAATATACTTATTGTAAGTATATATGTTATTTTACATGCAACAAATCAATTATAAACAATCTATCTGAACAATTCTCATTAAAATTCTCTTATTTTGGATAACATTGTGAATTGCTGACCAACATATAAAATAAAAAAACATATATAAAAAAAAAAATTCACATAAAATTTAAAAAATGATAATACTTTTTATTTGATGCAATGTGGAATCTCAAGTGTGGAATCTCAGTGTGAATCTCAATACTACAGCTTTTAATACAAACAATAGAAATTATAATATCTGAGAAATATTTGTTATAGATATATTATTTTATTGTATTTGCATGTGGTTGGTATTCTACATGTTTAAAAACGAATATTTATGAAATGATATTTATTTCATCTACCAGTCAGTCAATTATAATATATACAACACACAATATATCATTTATATATATAATATGCGCAAATTGCATTTGTGATTTAATAATATACTTTTCCGTCGTATATTACTTTATTTATATTATATCAAGAAATATAATTACACAAAATAGATGTAGAAACAATTTTGTTTATAGACGACACGTTTTAAGAACTAGTTCTTTTTATCAATGCGTAATAAAGAAAAATAATTGATTATATATATATGACAAATACAGATTGAACACTGAATTCGAAATAATCAAAAGTTTTAAGTTAGTACAACAATTTATAAAATTTAATTAACAGATCGTGACATTATTAATGTGATTAATAAACAAAAAGCAATAACAAACATATTTCACAAAATGACCATGACTCATACCAGTGCCTGTCTGACTACGACTTTTCTGAAAGAAATAATGTAATATCTTCCGGGAGAGTCTATGTCATCCTTAGACCAGTACTATATCGGTTGATATCTACTACGTTTACTTGAATGTCATTTTCACTGTGCCCTGTTCAATTAAAATATTCAGAAATCTCTATGTTGCAAAACTTACTTGAATATTGAATGCTCTTATTGCAATTCAAAGTTGTATCTGTTTTTACTAGCTTTTGAGGTTCAACCACGGGGAGGCTTTTTTTACTAGAAAGAGATTATTCTAAATGTTGACATTTTTACTAATTATTTGCGGTATATGAAAGGATTATGAGAAATGACACAGGGATGTCGAGAATTGTACTCTGGTTTTGTATTATAATTTAAATGAATTTCCCTGTCAAGTTGGAGCGATTCTGAAAAACTTTTATACATGTAATATTTTTGTATTGCCTCAGATAATAAAAAAATTGCATTAAAAATGCCGGATTAAAAAAAAATAGATAGGGAAAGTACTAAAGTTTAGTTTTAAATAATAAGTATTGAGATAAAAATATTACGGAATCACTCCAAGTAGACCAGAAAAAACAATCTCTTCAAACATTTTAACATTAAAGAATCACCTCCTCCTTTATTGAAAAAGCTTTTACATATTTATTACATTATTGCATCATAGAGTTATAATTAGTAGTACTATTTATATAGATAAACAATTATATATCTATGCATTGCATACCGTGTAATAAAAATTCCAACTTGAGCAGAAAACTAGTAAAAACAGATAGGCCTTCTGTTAATTGCAATAACAATTCAAAATCCAATAAAATATTATAACAATTTAAATTGAGCGATATGTACGTAAGACATACAATAGTTTTCAATATACTTGTAATATAATTATAAACTTTCGGTTTATAATTTTGTATATTTAAAAATACTGGTTATTGTATATAGCCAAGAACTGTATAAATACAATCGCCAGTGTAAGATGTAATTAACTTTATATAAATGAACTAAATGTACCTTAGCCGATCCCTTTAATGGCCATAAATCCACAATTATAGAAGGCACCAACTAGGCAAGACTCACAACATTGAAATTGGCGAACATTCTATAAATCAACTAAGAAGCAGTTAAAATGATTCAATTAATAATAATTCTCAAATTCGCAAATAATTCTCATAGATACCAACTCAACTGGTCTAAAGATGAACGACTATCCCAGGACCCTTATTTAATTTATTTTTTAAAAGCTTTTAATCCGGCAGGCACTAATATTAAGCGTCGTGGTGATTTTGGGAAATATATCTATATTTGCTTTTTCATTACTTTTCACTTCAATCTTTTCGCGATGTGATAATGTATTTCTTTGTAATAAATATTATTTGTTGTAATACTTTTTAACGTTTGATTATTTTGATTTCTGTGATCAATTATTCATTCATTATATAGTTGTTTTCGATTATTTTAATATACAAAATTAAATATATTAATTATTCAATGATAAAGGGAACTACTTTTCAAAAACGCTTTTGTCAATAACAAAAAGATCATTTTGCTGTACACATTGTTTTCCAGTAAATGTTTACACATCCATAAATAATAATTTAAATTTGTGGTGTCGAACATACCTTAACTACCGCAAATCATCTTGTTTTAAATTCGATATGATCAAACCGTTAATTTATCTAATTGTACACACACTAGATATCTGAAGTGGTGACCATACTATCTGTTCTGTAAACTATTAATTTTAGTAGTGATCGATATTGTCAATAATAATGGACTTTGTAGGTATAACTTAAAATGCATAGCAGCATTTATCACTTACAGTTATTTGCGAGAAATTGGTGTGATCACGTAAAAAACAAGAAGTAAGTAACAACTATTTTATTCCCAATATTTGTTTAAATATAGAAGATCTATTTGTGCATTGGTTAAAACTATAAGGCCATTCAATTTAAAACAATATTTACGTATTTATATAATACACACTATAAACCTTATTATTCGAGTTCTATCTAATTCCATTTTAATCATGTCAGCGCACAGAATAAAATGAATCTATTTTGTTGTTTATTAGATTAGCCGTGTCATTTTGTTTTCTATTAATTCAGATAATTGTTTTTATTTTTCACAGTGATTTAATCATATAATCATTTAATAATAGCTGAGGATGTCATTGTATTTTGTTTAACCAGTATATTTAATTTATATATTAAAACATGTGAACTAAAAATATAATATTGTGTTGTTTTAGTAAATAAAGTTTTTTTTATAGTTTTTAATTATAATGTTTGTATATTTGCCTCATTACAAGGGCTACACTGATAATAGACCATGAATATTTAGTTACTTCTTCTAGTTTTACGTTTTTCAAAACTTTTGGTTTGAAATATAGCATTCTATATATATATAAATATGAATATATACAATATATTCCCATATATATGACATGCATATGAATACATATGAAATGTTGATGAAATGTGTGATGTGTGAAACGTGTGATGAAATGTTATTAAAATAGACCAATAAAAGTGTATGAAATTTTCATAAAATCTTTACGGAATATTTTAAAGAATAACATTTAAATAGTGCACACACGAGAGCTGTCCGCAATAATTATAATCGGTGAAATATTTAAAATTCACACAGAAATCTGCCGGTAGACGCATGTATCATATTGTATTTATTTACATTTATTGTCTTATAATTTTAACCTTAGCTTGTCGGCTTTAAACATGCGGAAACCTCTACTCTTCGGATTGGTTCCAAGGCATTTTTTCTATCAGGATAAACATATTCGAGTTACACAGTTCTCGTATTAACAAAGATTCATTCTAATTCCGCAGCAACCACTGCCACAGGCATTGATCTTGTCGTGGCTCGATCCCTTTGCTTGAACCGTCGCGCTTCTGCTAACAATTACGAAAAATCAAAAAGTTAATTGAACATTGTGTATTCTATAGAATGCGTAAAGTCTATCACATCAACACAACTAATCTTTGGAATGCTCCTTTCATATTCCAGGCTTTCTCAACCACGTTCTTATTTTTTGCAACAAAGGCTCCATGTTCCGAACTCCATGTTATCCTCCTGGGTAACTCTACTCCTATATGTTATCGTCCTAACGATCTATAGTATATCCGCGATATCATTATGATGTTGTTTGTTCATTATTGCTAACACCTCTTTTACAGTGTTCCGGTATTTTTTTCTGTCCAGCAACTCTGGTATGTGTAGTTTCGTCTCCATTTATTTCCATTTTTACTTCCGTTTGCGTGACATCTTCTCCAAGCAATACTTCATCACCTGGGCCACATTCTGACAGTTGGAGCTGGAATCGCCAGTTTAGATATCTCCATCGTCTTGCGCACACTATTGATAGGCACTCTCCTATACGTGTTTCTTTAGACGAATATCGTGTGCCATCCTGTTTTTCTTTAGGTCGATTACTGCCTTTATCATATAAATCGTTGTTCCCAATTCGCTTAAAGTGGATGAAATTTCGCCACACATCCCGAATTGATAATAGTGTAATATAGCCATACCCTCATTTTTCGCATACCATTTTTAGAAATCCCCTTTTCTTTTGATATACCTCCTAGAATATCTAGAATATCTATATGCCGACACGAGAGATGTTTACATTTTAAATATATTTATGAATAGACAATGAAATTAAATATATTTTAATGTTTTAGTATAAGCCGTGTGTATATACATATATAGCTCTCTTTAATATAATGTGTTAATTGACTTTTTAAGTGGACTTCTTAAGCGGTGGACTCCTTACTTATAGCCTCCAGACTAACTATTCTGTCGCAGTACTTCTCTCGATCCCAGATGGTTGGCACACATTCGATCAGAAAGTAATCACCAAATCTCTGCAATGTTTTGAGTTCAGCTTTTTTTAATTGAGTAATCCAGTCTGAAGACATGTTCGCTTGACTTCCGTATTTAAGCGCCTCTTTTACATTTCGGAAAGATATCTCGAAGAAATGGTATGCAAGAAGATCCACTTTATTAGATCCACGATATTAGCGAAGCCAATTTTGAGTGAACCACTGCTAGATTTTTACACGCCGCGCACGCTTCTTCCAGAGTTTCCATATTTTGTCTTGCTTTTGTGAATTCTTTAGCGGCATCTTCTAGACGTCCAATCACAAGAGCACGAGACATGGTCGAGAAGTTAATCGATTTATAAATATTATTTCCCTTAATTCGGGCATCTTCACTGGCAGAAGGCATTTTCCAAGTGTCGTATCTTCAGAAGTCAATTAACACATCATATTAAAGAGAGCTATATATATATATATATACACACGGCTTATACTAAAACATTAACATGTATTTAATTTCATTGTCCATTCATAAATATATTTAAAATGTAAACATGTCTATATTAAAAAAATTATTTATAACACATGTTATATATATTTCTTATATCAATTAAATAAACTTTTACTAATTCATTAATTCTGCGTTAGAAGTATTGTTATATTGTTGTTGTTGTAACTTTACTAAAATTCTCATAATTCTTGTAATAATGTAATATTAATCTAGAAATTTTATTGAAGAAAACAGCAGAAAAACTGCTTATGAGGCTATTTCTAGACTCTTTTTCATAAATTATTATATTATTAATATTTGTGGTTTAGATCTGAATAAATCCATAAATGTAGTTTAGTTAAAAGTAAAATATTTGATTTTGAGTTTATTGTCGATTTAATAATATACTGAAAATAAATTTCGCATAACCTTCTGAATTTGTTATGACGTTTTTTAGATAATCACAATTTGTCTCCCAAAGACCCAACATGTTTTTTTAATTAATCAAACTTCTTTATCTTTACTAATTGAACATATGTAAAAACGCATTACTGCTTATATGCCTTATTCGCTTTAAGTTATATACTTTACAAACGGCATCCTGAAGTACCACTTAAGAACATTTAAAGAGTTGCAAATGCATCCTTAAGGTTTTGCGAAAAATATGATTATGATGAAGACTATGATTTTTATTTACTATATGAATAATACATCAATTTTTATTCCTATTTCAAAATATAATCACGGGAATTGTAAAAAATGCCCTTGGTTCTGGATGGATCGAATTAGGAGATCATCAAATAAAAACAGTAGAAAATAGGATACATTATGAACGTCAAGACAATCACTGCACCCACGACTAGGATGGTGTGTGAACCATGTGATCCAGCGGAATAGAATCGAAAACTTGCCATGTCTAATGACAATACTAAGCGCGACACATATCTCGATATGTGTCCATAAATTCCAAAAAATCCATAAATTTTGTTAATTGGATCAGAAATTAAACCGTTATCCGAAAACCATAATATTATGAACTAGGTGTAGGTGGAATAATGAAACTCCAGGGGAATATATCCATTGTCTACAAACATCTCTTGTGTCGGCATATACATATTCTAGGAGGTATATCAAAAAAGGCGATTTCTAAAAATGGTATGCGAAAAGTAAGGGTATGGCTTTGTTGTAAAAAGAAGGATGTGGTTGAGAAAGCCTGGAATGTGAAAGGAAGATTCCAAAGATTAGTTGTGTTGATGTGATAGACTTTACACATTCTATAGAATACACAATGTTCAATTAACTTTTTGATTTTTTGTAATTGTTAGCAGAAGCGCGACGGTTCAAGCAAAGGGATTGAGCCACGACAAGATCAATGCCTGTGGCAGTGGTTGCTGCGGAATTAGAATGAATCTTTGTTAAAACGAGAACTGTGTAACACGAATATGTTTATCCTGATAGAAAAAATGCCCTGGAACCAATCCGAAGAGTAGAGGTTTCCGCACGTTAAAACCCGACAAGCTGAGATTAAACTCTTATCTTTATATATATATTAAAATGAATGGAATACTGGATGGAATGTGAGTGTTGATGTTGTGAATTAAGGTCTAGTAAAAATACTATAATGTTTCATCGACGTTACAGTGATCTCTGTAGAAAATTCTCCAATCGATATAAGAAAGTATTGTAAAAAGCTGTGTATGTTAGATATTTTGAAGTTAAACAGCAATGTGATCCCCAATGATGATGGGATATTTAATGAAGAGTTTCTGTCGAATACATCTAAAACAGCACTACCACGATTAGGTTGGACGATGGGGTTATTTTGTTTAAGATAGGAGTTTACAATACATGTGCCGAAATGTTTGATATCGCCACAGATTATAATGCCAAAATTAGATTAGGAAGAAACAAAAAAGGCGAAGTTCTTCACTAGGTTAATCGGTAATTGAGGATAGATTTGTGAGATTGCAATCATTAAAAATCAGTGTCAAATAAACCTGGTAGCATCGAAGTAGACAGGATAAAATTGACTGAAATGTCGAATACATTCAA
>JAUZND010057187.1:0-18648 GCA_034780555.1 Coelogynopora nodosa
AGGTGCGTCGGGTGCGAACGCACTCCCCTTGAAAGGTTGATGCTCCTGCTAATTATAATTATTGATAATAAAATAAAAATATATATATATTGTGATGTTTGGCGCCCCCTTGGAGTAAATTGGGCCCCCGCTATCTTTATATCCTGGATCCGCGCCTGCACTGGGTGGGTGGTTTGGTTTTTTGTTATTTTGTGTTATAAGGATGTGATGGTGGGTTAAAAATGCCAAATTCGGCGTTATATAATATGTGAACGACCCCTAACTATTTACACATAATATAGTCTAATATCCAATCAAAACGTTCTATTGATAAGAAAGGAGGATAGCTCATGCTACACATAGATCGAGCTACATGTAAACATAGCACAGTCTACATTATACATACGGTTTTGTAGATCGTGCTACATCTATAGATCGATCTACCCTAGACATAGACCAATCTATGTAGACCAAGCATAGTCTATCTTTATACATCCGGCCTGAACGCACTCTATACCACCTCTCGAATGTATAGCCGTGGTCAGAACCCCGCGATGAGAAAAAAATGGGGAAGCCTCCAAATTTTTATATTGGGTGGTGTTTCGTTCATCAATCAGTGTCAAGTTAGATGTCGCTCTGCATACAAGAAGGTTATCAACCCACCTCAAGGGTCCCGCCTACCAAACGATATAGTTGGGAAAGTATAAAAGCCGTCAACTGGAATGACCGAGCTCATATTTGACGCTTGACTATAAAATTGTGACTTTGACCTGGAAATATAAGGCGGGCACTACTATTATAAGGATTGTGTTTTCTTATGCAAAGTGCATCAATTTTAAATACAGCATTAAAAGCATGGAAGGAAGAAAAAAACACTTTTGTTAGGTACATTGTAATATTTTTCGCAGGACGTTTCGAAATCTTTGTCAACTGCAGTAATTGCAAACTGCAGCAAACTGCAAAAAAGAGTTCGAAACGTCCTGCGAAAAATATTACAATATCCAACAAAAGTGCTTTTTTTCTTCCTTCTATATTTCTAATTGGGTATGGCCAAATAACCTCAACGTACAATACATTAAAAGCACTTATATATTGTATATAAATAAATATAGTGCCAAGCGTTTTTGTAACTGGTCAAAATTATCTTCAAACAACTATATATACTACTAAGTCTATCATAACACCGCTTACATTTTTATATGAAGGTTCTCCAGTTCATTTTATTTTTAGTTTAATTATAAAAATAAATGTAAATTAATTAATATGGCAGAGGAATTTTATGAAAATTCTAATAAATCGCTCTATTAATTCTTATACATATACATACTTGCTGATTTTAACATTTTTTTGTTCATTTGAGAATGTACTATTGTCTACCACGTGAATTATCATATATTGTTAAAATGTCGATTTAATATATCATACTTAATATATTTAATATGCTGCAAGCACTATACCAGCTTAAAGGGATCGATTGAAAAACTTATTTTACTTTTTTAACAAAAAATGGTTTTGATGTTGGATTTCGGTAACCTTTTAAAAAAAGTTTATTTCCTAATATAAAAATATTAAAAACAGAATATTTATTTTTAAATATTATTTTTTAATGTTTATTAAAAATATTATTAATTATAATATTAATGTTAATTTTTAAATATGAGTATGAAATACTCATATTTCTGTTTTTATATAATGGGTTATATAATTAAAAAAATAAATAGTAATATAACACATGATCCTAAAATGTATTCTTTTTACAATCTAATCTAAAGCACCGCAATATATCGAACTACCGCAAACAGATAAATAATTTTGTGTACTATATAGCTATATAATTCCACATACTACTTGTTTGAAACAGTTAGTAGTATAACGTTGTGTTTTTATCATCATTTCTACTTTAATGCACTTTCCTGCTGTGAAGTGTAGTATTTGTATAATATCTTGTACATAATATTTACACAGCTCATTATTGGTGTTGATAAAGTTAAAACGGCTTAACATATTCTATCGTTTTATGACAGACAAGTAGCATAAAGTAATACCGCATAAGTTTCATTTTTTTTAAATATGTTAATATTATGCATATGGGTCATTCCATGTTATAGATAGCACACCCTACGATTTTAGACTTTGAAAATGGGAACTTTCAAATTTGATTACACAAATAGGCTAAGTTTTTATGAAACGGGATTGATAAAATTATCGATTAGACTGAATTAAAAATATTTTTAGAAGTTTTTTCAAATTTAAAAACATGTAGACTGCAGGCAATTTTTCATAACTACTTTTTAGAATTACAAAAAAGTACAAAATGATTCTAAAGGGATTTTACACAATGCCGATGGGGCCTTGCTTAGTGTTTATTCTAGCATTGGCAGAAAATATTATCCTTTGCTATGGGCCCCTTAAATTAGTCACTTGGGGCTTTTGCAGAGCGATCCTTTTAGCCTGAGTATGACAACTTCTATATATATGTGTTATGCACCTAATTATCCAAAAAGAACAAAGCCGGTTGTGTTCTGGAGTTCTATACAGAATACCGTAGTGTATAAACCTATTTTCATGGCATGTCTTTACATACTAATATTTTATACAAATAATAATTTTCTCACATTTATTCACCACCAATTCATAGGAAATATAATAATTCTAATATTGAAATATTTGTGAAAGTTTTTTTTTTTTTATTCTTAAATTTTTTAAATAACACTTATACATAATATATATTATTATACAGTTCTATCTTAAAGTTACCGTTATATAAACCGTCATAACAGTTCTATCTTAAAGTTACCGTTATATAAACCGTCATAACAGTTCTATCTTAAAGTTACCGTTATATAAACCGTCATAACAGTTCTATCTTAAAGTTACCGTTATATAAACTGTCATAACAGTTCTATCTTAAAGTTACCGTTATATAAACCGTCATAACAGTTATATCTAAAAGTTACCGTTATATAAACCGTCATAACAGTTCTATCTAAAAGTTACCGTTATATAAACTGTTACAACAGTTACATCTAAAAGTTACCGTCATATAAACTGTTATTACAATTATATCTAAAAGTAAACTAAACTTTTAAAATAAAACCACTCATTACTCTATTGTTTGGCATTCCCCTATTAATTTTATTGTTTATTTCGTGTTCCTGTATGTTTACTCGTCATATTTCCAATTGCATGGAATCCTCGTATTTTGTTGCTGTCTACATCTTTAGATTTCTTTTGTATTTACTTTATATTTCCTCTTCACACGGAGATTGGACATCCGCACATATTGTGTATCTGCAGTAAACTGATGCAAAACATATACCTATTGTATTATAACATAATTTAGCTGAATTAATATGTGTACCTACATTGTATATGTTATTTTTTAGTCCATATTATACTCTTATTCTAACTTCCGACGGGTATACTCAGCATATATATATCAAAAAGACAGTATATATATGTAAATATATATGAATTAAATATTTCGAATATGCAAGAAATCACTGTACTTCATATAGTCATTAAATTTTGCAATTTGTGGAAATGTAGAATTCTTTGATTTTGAAACTGATTGTGACAAAATTTAAATTTTATATATTAAGAAACTGTTTAAACAATATATTTTTAGCTAATGTAACTTTTATTTGATTAAAACAATTCGGAGGTAAAAAGTTCTTCATCATAATAATAGTAGCCACTGACTAAATTCATGAATATATTGTACATGAATAAATATATATATATATATATGAATGTATATATATATATATATGTGTGTGAATACAATTTTCTTCAAATGCATTTCCCACGCACAGTTACCTTATTCCTTCAAGATCACGTGAAGAGTCTCTCACAAGTTTTGTAAATATAGGATATCCGGGTGCATTTTCTCTTTTTGTATATTTATATATATGTGTGATTTACCCTATTATATAGAGGCGCGCTCATTAAGTGGAGAATTTGTAATAGTTGGTGCACTTTCAAATGTGACAGTTGTGATAGGAGTATAGAGAGTTTACGTTACCAGTTGTGCTGCGTCTATCCATGGACTCCTAAATAACAGTGTCAGTCGGTCCGTCAAAATACATCGGGTACGAAAATACACAACAGAGAGGTGTGTGAGTGTGTTTATCAAAAGTGGGGACATTCCCCCCTACAGTTAAAGCTGGTAGATTTATATACATACATATGCTCTCTTTTAGTTACGCATTTATTTAGGATTGGCCACACTGTGCGGTTCTGTGTATAGTGTCGATTTGTGTTTGTTGGTGCCAACTACTATAAGAACAACTGAATCCAGAATCATTATATTCATTGAACGAATATTTTGAACAAAATGATTAAAAAGCTGTTTATATCACTACTGCTGTTAACAATTGTGCTCTTCCAAGGAAATGGTCTAAAGGTGCCAGGTAAGATGTTTGAAAATATGATTAGTACCTAATCCTCTGAATACTCGACCACTGATCTATGTAATCATACACGTTTCAAAATATCCTGTAATTTATTAGAAATCTCATTCAATTATTCCTTCGAATGTAAATCAAGAGAACGTTTATAATACTGTTTATATTTGTTAATTATATATTTTAACTGACGCTTTTATTGGAACGGCGATATTAGTTACATTGCCCTGCATATTATATAATTTCACTGTTTTCTTATTGATTAACAATTTGCATACCGTGTAGGTTATACTTGTTTTAATCAAATATTATAAATTTATGATTTGTCAATTTAATCCAAATTTATTTTTTAAATATTTTATAACTGACCATTTTGTTAGGATATATTTTGTTTGAATATATGTTAGGCTATATCTTAACAACATATCTTAGCATGAAATGGAACATCTTCGACTATTCAAACATATCGGCCGTTTGCGAAATACCAAAATTTTTATTAAATGTAAAAATAAGATTTTCCCAAAATTATTGATTGCCCGAAATGTCTACCTAATATCTCATGAAATTTTAAATAATACTTAATAATAATGTTTTGCGGGGCATAACATTTATTTTCATCAAGTAATTAAACGTAATACATCTATTTAAAAAAATGTGAGTTAAAACTTGTTTCATAAAGCCGTAAACGCCGTGTGATCAAATATTAAAATGAAACAAAAGTGTCCAAAATCTCTAAATATGTACTTTTTAATATAAATTAAATAGATGACTCATTCTTAATGTAATGAAACAATGTTTATCTATACCAGCCATTTTTTTACAATTGGGAGGTAATTGATACTTGACGTATGTGAAATATGTATATATTATATATTTTTACATTCATTTATTGAAAACTATTTATTGAATTCATTCATTTATATAAGTTTATAATACAAGCAAAGATCGCTCCATGCTATGTAGTGGTCCTTCTTAATAGTCTCAATTTTTATTATACATTGCATCTCTTATAGGCATATACAAAGTTTAATGTAATTGTATCCTCGAATCGATACACTGCTAGTCAGTAGTATGGAAGGAATACCTATAATCCATTTAAAACTAGCGAGGCTAAGGAAAATGTTTACAGGTAAACTCCCACTCCGCCACCCTCCCTGCATCCCATGTTCTATATTAAATGTTCAGCACCTTTGAAATATAACAAATCATTCAATCATAATCAAATATTGATTATTCCGTTGCTAAGAGTTTATATTGATTAATTGAAGCAATGTCAAGGTCATTATTTATTTATATATTTATTTAATGTCACTGAGTTCAATTGTGACAGTTCCAAACTGATCATTTGAATACTATTAGTAGTAATCAATCATTCAAGTGCACTTATTGACATTTTACTGTATCCATATAATTACTGATCAGCTTTATTTTATGGGGAATTCCAACTGAGTAAGGACTATTAAGAATGCATTCGTTACAAACAATTGGGAGGTATATTATTAATAGAATCAATGATTCAGGTACACATATGTAATTTTCTAATACGATGTTATGCTGCCAATTAATGTCAGATCAGGTCGATTTCCATGGGAAATATAACTAAGTCAAATATGAGGAGAATGAATCTAGACATGCGTGGAAATTTCTCAACATATTTACTAGAAAAAAATTAAACAACGGAAATCCCCTGTTACTATTTTTGTCATTAAATATGTGCTCGTCTCAAAATATCTTCATTACTCACTTTGCTACGTTGTCTATTTCAATTACATGACATTCATATAGAATATGAATTCATATTTAATTTTTTTTGTATGCGACTAGCCTGATAATACAATTGTTTCCTTATATGCACAAACCAGGTATAGGCCAATACGAATTTAGTTATAAATTAATTATATTTATTTAACAACACTTTAATTGTTAGTAAAAATATTTAGTAGAAATTAAAGTTATAATTATTTACATAATATTCTTGAATAAAAGTATATTATATTGTGTTAATGAAATTACATAACATGTGTGTACTATTATGATTTTTAGATAGGACACATCCAACACATGGTACATGTATGCCCTGCCACCCAATACGTTTGAATAGTACACCTTCATATTTTTAATTTTCATTCAAAATAGTTGTTCTCTTATGGTATAACGTCCGTCGTACTTTCACTTAAACTTTGACTCAATTCATGCCAATATTTTCCATTTTTTTCATAAAAAATTTAGAATTTTTAAAATGTAGTTTTTAATGAAGTTGTGAGCGAAAGGACATTACACCGTTATAGGTACAATTTGAAAAATATAAACATTCCATGAGTCAAACGTACATCTCTATAGTAATCAAACAATTATAATAATGTTATATCTTTAATCATTTGTGTTTCTTAAAAACAGTGTCTCTATTGTAGAAAATCCTTCCTACGAAACTAGAAAGGAGCTCCACAAATGGGTAACAGACAGAATGGGTCCCAACTTCCTACCGGACAACGAAGGAAGACCTATAATGACAACGTTCAATTTTGATGTTATATCGGCAAAAAGTCCAGTAAGAATTTCATAAACATTAAAAATACAGGCAATGCAAGTTTCCATCTGATGAGATGTACTTAGACGCTAGCAAGAAAATGTTTTTACAAATATATTCATTGTACAGGTCAAGAAAACATATCAGATTAAAAAATATTTAACCCGTTTGGTAGAATTAACAACCTTATCCATATTTTTATATATGATCACATAATTTTAAGTTTAGAGTTAAAGGTAAGTATTAAATGTCAGCAATTCTTAAATAAAACTAGGCGTTTTTGAAAATATATCAATGACACCAACTAGTTCTAATGAAATATGTTTTATGATAGAAATGTGTACGTAAACCATTTCTGAAAAATTACCAAAAAGATAACAAGTTAATATTTCTTTCTCAGAACTTCAGCTATTAGTTTCAGAATTGATGTGATGATCTTTTTTTGCACAATTCAGGAGTGATTTCTATCACCAAAACTTTTATAATATCATCTTTAAATAGGGACGGCGGAACCGAGGGGGGGGGGGAGCTAATAATAACTAAAACATTTATTTGATAACATTTTGTATAAGGTTCGGTACCAAAACAAGCATACTATAAATATTTGTTCATATTCAATCGATACTTTATTCAACACAAACCCATTCGTTCACTATACCTTAGCTTAATAGGGAGGAATTGTAACTTTAAACCGATATTTTTTAATACAGACTTTTTTACGCACGTACATACAAACTATTCAAAGTGAAGAATATGTATTTATCATTCAGGCATAATATGTTTATCGTTAAACAAATTATTATATGTAATTACATGTCTAAAACATTTTCTATCTAAAAACTCATATTTTGTTTGTATAATATATTTTTAGAATACAATACTTTATTTTGATTACATTTTAAAATTGTCAATAAATCTGAGGGTTCTAATGAGTCAGAATTACGATATGTAGAACATGATAGATGATAGCGACAACGATCTGTGTAGTTCTGCCAGATTGGTGATGACATGCATGCCAGAACAGGACATGCTCCACTGGTGATGACATGCCTGCCAGAACAGGACATGCTCTGCTGGTGATGACATGCCTGCCAGAACACCACATGCTCTATTGGTGATGACATGCCTGCCAGAACAGGACATGCTCTGCTGGTGATGACATGCCTGCCAGAACAGGACATGCTCTGCTGGTGATGACATGCCTGCCAGAACAGGACATGCTCCACTGGTGATGACATGCCTGCCAGAACAGGACATGCTCTATTGGTGATGACATGCCTGCCAGAACAGGACATGCTCTGCTGGTGATGACATGCCTGCAGAACAGGACATGCTCTATTGGTGATGACATGCCTGCCAGAACAGGACATGCTCTGGTGATGACATGGCTGCCAGAACAGGACATGCTCTATTAGTGATGACATGCCTGCCAGGACATGTTCTACTGGTGATGACATGCCTGCCAGAACAGGACATGCTCTACTGGTGATGACATGCCTGCCAGAACAGGACATGCTCCACTGGTGATGACATGATTGCCAGAACAGGACATGTTCTATTGGTGATGACATGCCTGCCAGAATAGGACATGCTCTATTGGTGATGACATGTCTGCCAGAACAGGACATGCTCTAGTGGTGATGACATGCCTGCCAGAACAGGACATGCTCTACTGGTAATGACATGCCTGCCAGAACAGGACATGCTCTACTGGTGATGACATGCCTGCCAGAACAGGACATGCTCTAGTGGTGATGACATGCCTGCCAGAACAGGACATACTCTGGTGATGACATGCCTGCCAGAACAGGACATGCTCTACTGGTGATGACATGGCTGCCAGAACAGGACATTACTTTGTTTGCCACTACACCCCACAACTCAATTCTACAGACTTTAATCCGTTAAAGTATGTATTTGTGGGATATTGTTAAACGTCGAATTGCTTTTTCTAGAGCTGCCATAAATAATCAATATCATTGTCAATGAGATTTGAATTCTGCATAAAACTCGCCGTTACAATTCCGAAGAGGATTGTTGACGTTATGGGGAGTATAACAGCTATACTTCCAAGATTAATTTTTTAGGAACTGTAATATCTTTTTTTTATTCACGTTAATGTTATACTGTATACACATTTCTAACATTAAAAAAAAGTTCATATTATGGTTTAATTGGTGTCTTTCTTGTTTCTTCATAAAACAGGAACTTGTATTTTAAAATTGCTAAACTATTGAGACGTCCTGTAATTTGTAATCGCAAAAATGTATAGTTAAATCGATTTGTTTAATATTTATATAAACCATTATTTATAATTATGAATGTATGTATATATATATATCTAAACTTTTATTATTTTGTAGGATCTTGTTGAAAATCGCATCGAAATTTCTGGATTCATGAGTACGGTGGGTTAACAATACTAAAATATGTTCATCTCACTCCAGTGTTTATATATATATATTATAACTTACCCTCTGTCAAAACAGTTCAGAATCAAATATGCATATATGTTTACGTCATGCAGCATCTAATATAAATCTAGTTACTACATACGTACATACGTAATAGTCAATATCGTAGAAATCTGAACAGATTATATATTATGCACTTTTGAAAAAGTGTAATATGGCGTGTTTTTTACTGTACGAATGTTTGTAATATGCAATTAAAATGTATGAATTGGGTATATCGAATGATAATTTCACGACTTTATTTTTCTAAATTTGTATATATAGAATCGAATTATTTATCATTAAATCAAAAAATACATTTTATATATATATATATTACTATATGTGATGGTTTAGTGGACTTCTATTGATATTGTCAGTCAATCTTGCCTAATAATCGCAATTTGCCAAACAAATGAAGACTAATCAAGTAATCATAATATATCAATTATCAATCAATAATCAAATAATTTATAACCAAGTATGAAAAGAGTCAGAATGTGAAGATCAAAAATATTTAATTCCACAACCTGATCATTTCCTAATTCTAAATTTAAATTATTCTGTTAAAAAGTTATAATATTTTTGCTTTTGTATATTTTTATCATTACTATATAATATATATTGTTCAATAAGTGTTTGCGTATGGATCTTCTTGTGTCGACTTGAACCATTGTGTCGACTTGAACCATTGTGTCGACTTGAACCATTGTGTCGACTTGAACCATTGTGTCGTCGACTTGAACCATTGTGTCGTCGACTTGAACCATTGTGTCGTCGACTTGAACCATTGTGTCGACTTGAACCATTGTGTCGTCTTGAACCATTGTGTCGACTTGAACCATTGTGTCGTCGACTTGAACCATTGTGTCATCGACTTGAACCATTGTGTCGTCGACTTGAACCATTGTGTCGAATTGAACCATTGAGTTCAAATTTCTTTTTAATAAACACTAACATTTATTTAGCAAAACTTTTCAATTTTATATGTATAACAATTAGCACGATTAATAGATAGATACTTTGTAATATATCTATTTTACAAAAAAATGTTTACATCAATGTTATATATAAATAGATTATTATTGGTTACAATTTTTTAAATAATAAATTACCAAATATTCTCAAATATACCTAAAAGCTACAAACACTTTTATAGACCTAACATTTATTTATTCAATTATTAATTGCCATGTTTTGCCTCAGCTATATAAGTTAAGATAAGTCAATGCCTTTCTTCTAGTAATAAATAATTAATGGATTAAGGGCTTCCATTATTTTCAGGACGTAGAAACAGTTTCGTTTAAAATATTTGTAACTATATTGCTATTGTAATGTTCCTCATGTAATGTTATATTAAAAAAATGATAAATTTATAAAAACTAACTGTACATCTGTCTTTCATGAGGTGATAGCCTAATCATATTATTTTTAACATATACATATGTCTTACTAAATGTAAAGGTCTAATTTATGCGAATGTTTATCTCAGGGTTGAGTCTCAGAGTATAGCATATAATTGAATAATTAAAACACTAATTTTATTTAAATTTTATCAACATTTTTTCTCGTAGATATGGAAACTGCCTAATATGTCTTGGAACGATATTCCAAAATTTAACAACATTGAGAATATGGCAATTCCAGCGGAGCAAGTCTGGAGTCCTGATATTACACCTTATCAAATGTAAGTTGAATCTTCATTTCCTTTCGAAATATATAAACTATATGTTCTATATAATAAGCATATTCTGTTTATGACATATTCGTCGGCATAACGTTATATATATTACGTAATAATCTGTAAGTTTCACATCGATCACGAAATGTGAGTTGCAACTTTTTTTACTGATTCAGAAGCATTTGAGATTAAACGATCAATAAAATCAGTCGCAGTGAGCGATTGTACAATGCTAATTATCTCCATGTAAGAGTATATGCTTTCTCCACAATATATTTCAGAAACTGTTTTATTAACTTACTTTGGAGATGTATGGTCGGGAGCTCGACATTTGTTTAATCTGCCGAAAAAAATATAAACGAACACTCTAAATTATCCCTTTCATAAAAATGATAAGTGTTTAGTTCATATAAAAATTAAACAATGAAATCAAGAACGGTTAAACAAAAGAAACAAAAAAAGTACAATTGTAAAATTGTAAATTATCAAAAAAGTAAAAAACTAAGACAAATTTAAACATTTGAAAAAATGTTGAGTAACAAATTATTTTCAATACTTAAAACAAAATCATTTGATAATCCTGCTTATATTTGCAAAAAATTCAAGAACATTTGTCGTAGAATGAATAATTGCTAATAACGAAGTGAACACACTAATTTTCACTTGCAAGAGAAAACGAATTGTAATGTACACATGTCGAGTGCAAAAGTGTTATCAATAATCACGCCAGAAAATAATATGAAATTTGAAAAAATATTTTTTTATAAATGAATACTTAGTAACAATTGAAAAAACAGTGACTTAATGCACTGAAATGTGTTTCTTTGTCTTCATCTAAATTCATAATTTTATTCAGTGACTAATTGACCGGTAGTCATGGAAATTGCTGCCAAGCAGCGCTTTCCGTTTTGCAAATAAAACTTGTAATCTTGTCAATTACTAAAACTTGTAATCTTGTCAACTATTAAAAACTTGTAATCAATTGCGACTTTTGGAAATATTGATTACCATTCTCTCTCAAACAGTTTTGTCGATTACGCTGTTACTGAGTGTGAGAACTTGAGGGATTATTGATAATTTTTAGAGTTTATAATATTTTAGAATCTTTTCAATTTCTTCAGATAGTCACTCCATCTTGCCTTACGTCTGCCATATGGCGACGATTGCCTTCCATTTTTCCAATCATCAGATCTCAGTCGAGACATACAGAAAAGCTGAATTTCTTTTGATATTTTGATTAACTATATTGAGGAAATTTCATGTATTAACATTTTGAAAATATCTGCGTCTTTTATAATTTTATAAATTTTTATAATAGCAGCGATCTTTCAGTTTAAAATAGATATTGAAATCTGTGAAGCCTATCAAACCGATTAACACATAAAGTGGTCCTTAATATTTATTATATATTAATTATATGTATTAAATTTATTATAATATTAAATTATTAGATATTAAAACTATATATAATTAAATATAATTATATGTAAAATAACAATGTGGTCAATTTTGAGGGACATCGTAGCGTCCCCTGTTCTAATTGATAGAAAAATTCATTATGTCATTACATATTTAATGTCTTTCGAAAAGACCCGTTTCTGTTATTCTACGACTTACAATTCAGATGTCGTTACCTATAAGGCAGGCGACGTCGTCTCTTTATAGACAACATTAATGTGATGACAACACAACACATAGCAGACTCCTGAAGACCTATTCCGAAAACACGACGAAAACGTTGAACCGCAAGACAGATGTTATCCTGGCCCAGCTTAGGAGGGAGTGAGCACTCGTACATCCTAGCTGGGTACCGGAATATCATATCAAATGAAGATCCCGTCTGCTCTCACTGCAAATCTGGCATCGAAGATCTCGAACACTGGCTCCCGTCGTGCCCCCCGCCAGGTTCCAGGCCAGAATTGGTGGCTTCGGCACTCCAACCCCATCAATCTCTGTCCTAGCCGAAAATATGAGAGAGGTAGAGGCGTACCTCTACAAGCTCCGGCTTGTGTGACGCCGCCACAACAATAACAACAACAACAAATCAGTATCTAAATCACTGTTACTTAAGATCCGTTTGTCATTCAAGCGACTTGGGGTGGTATTCATAAAGCGGGGAAAAGTAAAAGAAAAGTTAAAAGTCGGGAATTTTTGAATTACATAAATCAAAGGGAAATAGCCAAGCATGTTTTCTTAAGTGATCTGGCGGTCAAGATAATATCTCTGCTTAGGTGTTACGTATGTCAGTGCAATGAGGTCTGTATATAGCTTTATAGGCCTATAGAGCCAAGCATAGAGTAATTAGTCCGGCCGTTCATTGCACGGCTTGTGTTAGATTGATGTATTTTGGCAAATGAAAGAATGCAGTTTATGATATATCACATATTCTGTGATAAACTGTTCTTTAAAGAACAACACCACTATTTCCCCAGACAACGCGATAACGGCCCTCCTCAGGGCCACCACATTTTGATTGATACAATTAATGTGCGCACTTTAAAATGTAAAAAAACCATTCTATCTAGATATCAATTACAAACATTATTTGAAAAAAACTCCGCGAATTTTTTTTATATTATCTTAAATTATGTATTAATGTAAAACTTTTAAACAATTATTATGCCGTATAAATGTATGTATGTATATGTAGATCTTTCAAACAGTATTATTCATTGCCCAACTATATGGTTACGATTTATGTTGAATTAATGAATATGACATGGTATAATGCTCGATTAATAAAGTACAAATAGAACAATATTAAAATTTTAACTTAGTTCAGTTTTTTTATTTTATGCAACGTTTATTTACATTTTTAATTTTAATCTAACTAAATTTAGTTGCTTAAATTTAATTAAAATATTGATATTTGTCTACGTGTAATTTTATTGTAATATTGTTTTATCAACATACATTTTTTTATCAACATCAATTTTTTTTAATTAACTTAAACTACCTTTATAAATTAATTAATTAATAAATTACCTAGGCAGATTGAGTAATTTATAATCTTTATAATTGATTAAATATTAACTATAGCAGTATTATTTATCGCTCAGTCAATTCCAATTGTTAAATCCGGGATTACATAGTGAGACACGATGATGTCATAAGAGTTCGGCAGATCACCTATATAGTCATATGTTTTCACATCTTAAATTTAAATGTTATGCGGAAAAGGGGTAGGAAAAAGGGAAAGAAAAAGGAAAAGTAAGGTAAAGGGTTTCCCGCTTTATGAATACCACCCAGGCCACCGCCGGACACATAATACGCCTTCCCTGGCTGCGATTTACGTAATTCAACAATTACGGACCCTTTTCTTTTCTTTTCTTTTTATTTCTCTTTTCCTTTCCTTTCACTTTTTCTTTTCCCCGCTTTATGAATACCACCCCAGAGTTCCGTCACCCCAACTTGCCCCTCTCGGCTTTCCAGCTAATTGCTGAAAATTTGAAAAAAAAATCGACGTCGTTCTTCATTACTTTCTCGCCGGCAAATAGTTCGATCGAAAAGACGTTACAACCATTACACGTAACAACCTTTTTAACATTTCGGCACATTGTCGATTGGGATACGCCATGCGCGTCGCCGTTGAGTCGATAAAATCCACCGGTGCCAAATAATCGCAACGTTGTTATCAATTGTTCTTTTGCAGAAAGTGTGTGATTTCTATTAGTTTTAGAATTCAAGGTGTTTGCAATCGTTTTCAAAACTAACTATACTTTGGCTGGTGTAAGGCAAAAGCGTCATTTAAAATCGTCTAAATTAAAAATAATCCTCTCACGAAACAATTTTTGCTGAGATATAAAAGGCTATAAATTTTCGTCGTCAGTGCTACTGTTATAATAGTCAAAAGGAATTCTAATAATCGATACTCTTTTAGTACTCTTCACTCATTTTGTGTATGCCAAACATGAAGAATGGCGGGATATTTTTCACTCTTCTTACTTTTCTTTTTATCTTTATTCTTCATACTTTTGTGGAAGCCAATTTTCTAAGAATCTACAAATTTCTCTCTTAACACTTCATTCTTATGCTTTGTGCAAGTGCACCCAGCTATGCACATTTTTGAAAAATGTTGCCTCTATATATTAAGTTTGATGGAGTATCGTGGCATACATTTTTGATATTTTAAAAGGAACGCCATGTTAAATATAGGAGGAAATATTGATAAAATGAAAATTAGTGCCTTACTTCAAATATTGGATCTAACAATTAAAAAAATATATTGTAAGATATAGGCTAAAATATATTATAAGTAGCATTTTGCTTGTACATTTCAGTGAAATCTTTTACTATTTATAAACAAATTTCAATATATTTATAGACAATTTACACAATCTGCCACAAAGGGCAGACTTCATATTGATTAATAATGTTTAATACGTTATATAAAACACACTTTAAAATCCATAAGTATTAGATAAAAATGTATATTCTTCATTGTTTTTATATAGAATTTAATTGTATACTTTAATTCTAATTTTAATTGTATACGAATCTAATCTTTCCAGTAATTGGTATTTCCCTCTTTATGCACTGAGTCACAATTATAGTGAAGTCACTTCTTACTAATTGTATTTCTATGGGTGGGACCATAGACTTCCAAATTATTTGGTGAATTGTGTCTGATTTTTTATTTAATTTTTTTATATAACTATTTTACTTACACTTACTACTTGTATAAACACCTAACATATTACTGAAAATATTTATGAGATGAATTAGCGAATAGTTTCAAATTAGATCAAAACAAAGCAAAGCTGTTTATAAACTTTGAAATATAGATACACAAATATTTATAAATAGCAAAAATAGCAAATTAGTACAATTATAGATTTTTCCCATTTAAAAAAATGTGGCCGAGATTTTTTTACATTTTCACACATTTTTAAATACTTTAAAACTCAAGCAAATAATCACATTAATTTAAAGACAAGATGTGTATTTTTTCAGATATAAACCTTTTTGTAGCACACCGTGGATGCGGATATTTACACATGACTATAATGTATGAGTATAGCTGTATTATATATGTATAGGGCCGGATATAGGATTTAACATGTAAATAGGTAACTGGATCAGAAAAGGCGTTTAGGGTTAGACATAAATAATTAAAATATTTAGAAAAATACAATGTTGAGAAATATTATTTAACTGTATTAGGTAGGTATCTGAAAGCAGATTATTTAGCAATCGTTAATAATAATATAGGGAAGTATAGTATTTATTAGCGATTTAACCAATGAGTTTCTTTTCAACCCAGCAAAAAACGTAATCATGGGAAAAAGAGTGGATGACTAGCAACCCTCCTAAAACCAGCCCGGATATAGACTTCACAGTTTTTTTATTTAGGCACTTACAATTTCCATAAATATAAATTCATTATAATGTTAAAAGGCAATATTTACAATTTAGCCAACTACTTTATTTAAACATATTATTTCTGGTTATAATCCATAGAAAATGTGCATGCATAATCCGTATGAATTACCTGTTGATCGAGATTAATATAGATTAACACTGGTGATTTTAAAATACTTTTCTATCTGAACATTTTATTCAATTCGCTCTTTATCTTATACTTTTTTCTAAAATTTGCGAAAGTTTATCCAGAGTTGTGTTATAACTATGTTGCTATTTATAGTTGATGTGTTACAACGCTAAACACTTTTTAAAAATATTTTTCAATAAAATAGTATTTTTTATTATTGTATATTTAAAATGGTATTATTTTTCTTTTCTTTTAGGTTTCCTTTTTTATTTTCCAAAGTATTGACGTCTTAATTAAATTTAATTTATAATCTTAAATAATTTGTATTTTATACATTATATATTGGAAATAACAATATTGAATATTTTGCATAATTTCACGTGCTGCATGATATGGAAATAATTTGTTTGTATATTATAGTCATAGAATTGAAAACGTAAATATATAATTAGGATTTTTAACATTAAGTAAAAAAATTCAACAATTAAACCAACTTACACATGCTAAAATAATTTTCAAGTTATAAAAAATATAATTATATATTTTTATTAGCTGTGATGTTTTTAAAGTATTTTTTGGTATTTTAGTCTTTTAGTATTTTAGTATTTTTAGTACTATAATATGTTGTATTTTAAAGAATTAAATATATTTGTTTTAAATAACTAACGTTTAAATAGAACAAAATATATTTGAATTTCCATATTTTCCTGCAAAGTGGACATTTTAATTTTTTTTTGTCACTATTAAAAGGTAATTTGCATTGCTCTATTAAACCATGTGACATGTTTTACTAAAATTTTGTAGATATAGTTTTCGATAATTTTAATGTTATTAGTATTAGTAATGATATCAATGCTTTGTGTGAAGTAATACATAAATTAAAGCTCCCTTTCTCCCTTCACCCTTACCATTTTCTATTAGTCACATTTTCAGATAGTTTCTTTTGTCTTTGACGAGAGATCGCTAGATTTTTCGTTTTATTTAAAAAATGTTGAAACATAGATTTTTTCGAAGCTAAAAAATATGTTTATCTTATTAACTTTTAAAAACAGGTATTTAAAATGTGCATTTTAGTTTTTATTTAGAATTTTTGAAGTATTCTAAGTATGTCATGACCTTCATGCACATCTATATATGCATAAATATAATAAATAAATATTTATTATAATTAATATAATATATAATTAATATTATAATTAATATAATAATATATATAATAATAATATAATTAAATATTTATTTATAAATAAATATAAATATATGCATCTAACTATATAGTTGTTTATATACCTTTGTTACCCTTTTCATATGATATATTTATTATCTAAGTGTTCATGATGATGTCAAAGTATAATTTAAAGCCAACGCTAGTATTTGTATTTCCGAACTAGCCAGAATTAGAAATCCCAGAACTAACAGTAACTGGAATAAACACCAAACTAGCTGCAACTTTTTAAATTTAATTAATAAAAATATAGCCCAAACTAACTGGATTAATAAGCATAATACTCTAAGAAATATTCATGTAGAAATTTAGTCATTAGAATTTAGATAATATATTGCTTCAATATTGAAAATTTGTTAATCATGTCATGATTCATGCGTATATTTTTGCAAAAAAATATTATTTAAAAGCACCAAACTAGCTGCAACTTTTTTTTATTTATAACCCTATATTCCAAACTAACTGGAATAACCCTGAAGAATATTTGTGCAAAAATTTAGCCATATATTTTGATTGAATCTTAAAAAATCTTCAATCATTTATTTTATTTTACCACTAGGCCTAAGTAGGGAGAGGACCAAAAAAATGTTTGTTTACCTGCTCCCAACTGGGTACAGAAAATTGTGCCAGGTACAATACACAAAAATTTATTTTTTTAAGTATCAAACTCTACAATTTTAATATGCAAAAGTTAATCATTTATACACTGCAAAATGAAGTGGCTCATAGTAAGCCACAAGTGGCTCATTGTGAGCCACTTCAATTTGAAAATATTTACACAAGATTACATAAATGGCTTAATAAGAGCTGTTTTTTTGGCGATTGTCTCAATATGAGCCAATTAACTGGCTCAATTGTCTCAATATGAGCCACCTAACTGGCTAAA
>JAUZND010057198.1:0-18647 GCA_034780555.1 Coelogynopora nodosa
GTAGTGGGGGGGGGGGGAGCTGATAAAAAGATGGGACCTAAATATCTGGTATTTTAGTTATAGGCTATATCGCAATTAAATAGTACAATCAGAAAAGATTCATGGCATTTTAAAGTGTGGAATTGAGCTCTATCATAATAATCTTTGTTTTTCTAAAACGATTGTCTTAATGTATTAAAATGTGTAATTTATTTTAAATTATTCTTTAAACTTTTCTCTCTGAATTATAATTATTTATGAACTGTAATATACTTAAACATATATAAATGATTAACTTTATTAGAAAGATGAAAGTCAAAACTAAACAAGTGTTATACACATTTATTTAAAAGATTATCAGATACAACGGCACTTTTGCTCGTCAATTATTGGACAAATTAAATAATACATATGAATCAATCAGTTCAAGTGATTGGTTTATCTCGAGATATAGTCAGCCACTGTTAAAAGTCCCCAAAGTTCTTTTGGTGATTATCATTTCGACTGACTATTGTGCTAAATGGCAGTGATGCCAATAGAACCGCAGTCCTTATAAAATGATGGAAGCGAGAATGAGTTGAAAGTTTCTGAGACATCTGTGATCAAAGATGAGTTTTGACAAGTTTTGCCAAAGAAAATGATTTCTCAGCAGATAATGATGTTGATGGGTTTACCATCATTAGAACTCTCAATTATCTTTATATGACAATGATGATTAGCCTGTATATTGAATTTCAAAGTTTTATTGAGAATTTCTAGGACATTGCCACATTTGGGTAAAAAAAATTCAATCTCACCTGCGATTTTATAAAATTCTGAAACTTGATGGTTTCTAAATCTTTCTCGAGCTTTCTTCCAATCATAGAATCCTGTCTCTTTACCTTTGACGATGTCTAACTTAGAATTTATTTTGTGTATGGACTATGGCTGATATGCAACGTTGCTTAGCTCAGCTGATGATTTTGACAGACCAGATGAAACAACATTGCTTGGAGGTGCTAGTTGAGACAGACCCACTGACGCGACGTTGCTTAGCTCAGCTGATGATTTTGACAGACCAGGTGAAACAACATTGCTTGGAGGTGCTGGTTGAGATGGACCTACTGACGCAACATTGCTTAGCTCAGCTGATGATTTTGACAGACCAGATGAAACAACATTGCTTGGAGGTGCTAGTTGAGATGGACCAGGAGCCTGTTTCACTTATCATAAGATTATAAGTTTTCACTTAAGAAACTTATTACTAGTTCCATTCACTTATGTACTTATGATAAGTTTTCACTTATAATCTTATGATAAGTTTTTACTTATGTACTTATGTTTTACTTATATACTTATAATCTAGTTCCACTTATGATAAGATTTTAAATACTTAAGTGAAAAACATTAGGCTGCTTAGGGTAGACTTATGATGATGTAGAGATTAATAAGATGATTGTTGTTTATCATGGTAGCGCTGGGATTCCGCTCTTCTACCTTAAATAAGATAATTTGAAACAAAGAATGTAGTATTAACATTTATTCCAATAGCAAATAGATTTATTATATCTAAATAACTCAATAACCTTGGCGGAAGTAATAAAACAATGAGTTGATCGAGAAAAACGTAATTGTTATGCATGCAATATATACAACGTTTCAAAGAGTCACAAGGTTTACAATTTATCCTTGGATGAAACGGTTTACGTAATCCTGTCGAACGGCGTTGCCAACTTGATCGGGAGGATATTGTTCGTCCACTTCATCTGCGCCAATGTCAAAAACACCGTCGTCGGGATAGCCGACATTCGGTGTAGGAATCTTGAAGTGACGGCACATATTGTGTAATACACAACAAGCAAGAACTACGTTTGGCACTTTGGCTAGTGAGTAGCGTGCGGGTCGAAGGAGAATACGAAAACGTTGTTTAAGAATCCCAATAGTTTGTTCTATGTTTTGTCTAGCAGCTAGCAAACGCCTTTGAAAAGTTTGTTGACGAACATCCAGATTGTTCCGCATGTGAGCATTGTACGGGGTCAACAGGTACCAGCGGCAAGGGTATGCGCTGTCACCAATGAGAGACAGATTTGACTCCTGGATCAGGGCAGGAATCTCAGACTCACCCCAAACACGTGCATCATGAGTACTCCCCACGTTGCTGATGTCTGCGTGCAGAATTTTATAATCTGCACCACAGACAACTTGCACATTGAATGAGTGAAAGTGCTTCCGGTTTACGTAGGCTGCCTCGTAGGGATCAGAGGAAGGTGAAAGTATGGGGATATGCGTACCGTCTACTATACCCAAAATGTTTTCAAGGTGATACTTTCGCCGAAAGTAGTTTACATGGTAATGTGTGTTGTTGTTAGTTGGCCATGGCAGCCATTCGCGAAGCATTTCAGGGCACACAATCCCATCGATAACGCTCCACACTCGTCGCCACACAGTAGTTTTAGCACACTGTCCGATTCCCCTCAGGTTCCAAAGATAGTTTCCCATTCCGAGCCACTGTAATGTTGTTAAAATAGATTACTGGATGTTGTTTTTTGTGATTCAATCTTCCACGAGGAATTCCGATTTTCTAGGGAAAACGCGGGTATTCTTCTTAATCATCTAACTCCTCACTCATTTCGGGCATCAAAACTGCCTGGGGTTCTTCATAAACAATGTCAACTAGCTGGGCATATCGTACAAAGCGATCCATTTTCTACTGCAAAAAGCAATATTAAACGATATAGATGAGTTAGTTATAAATTGATTGTAACGACACTGTAGGTAGACAATTGCACATTCACTTCTCTTATTGCACAATAGCCTATTGAACATTAGCCTATTAATAGATCCAATTGTGAGTTTGATACTGGGCGATTTATGTCTTGTTATTTTCGACTGCGGAGTGAGACAGACAGACAGACAGACACGTTAGCCAGTAAGCCGATATTGATTTGTCGTGTGCTCCTATTGGTGGGTAATAGGTAATAATAAGCATACCTAGCTGTATATCTAGCTGTAGGTACAATACAATACAAAATATATAAGTAAAGAGGTTCCGTTCCGACATTCGAAATCAATGCGCAGGCAATTGTATCTTTATTCAAGGCAAAAACTCGATTGAGTACGCATCATGGTAGCGAGTTCATTTAGCGATCCGCAGATAATGCTACTAATTAGCCTTATAAAGGACCATCATAATGTCCTTTATGCTCGCTTCTCATCTACAATCTCCAAAGCGAATAAAACGAACGCATGGAAGGCTATTCGTTCAGACTTTCGTCTGTCATTATCCGCAGAGCAAGAGGCGTCATATTTTTCCTTGGATAAACTAAAAAAGAAATGGGAAAATATCGTCAATCGTCTGCCGGCTTACATTAAAGCCAAGAACGACCACGTGGGACAAACTGGCAGGGGACCTTTCCCAGTCAAGAAGGAAATGGAGGCTTGCTGGGATGTCGTCGGCCGAGACAATCAAAAATTTGTCAAGCCCAGCCACTGCGCCACTTCCACTTTGCTTGCCAATCTCTGCGACGACTCGGGGCCCTCTACGACGGACAAGAGCGAGACCAACGTCGACCAACTTCGACCTGCGTCTCTTCCCTCCGCTCAACCTCCAATGTCGTCCACTACACCATCAAGACAACTACCCTACGAAGTTGTGGATGCTACACCCCCGCCTAAGGAAGTGCTTTCTAGCCTTCTGCTACATGAGAAAAAAAATACCAACGATCTACACATATTAAGGCTACAATACATTCAACAAAAAATTGACACCCAAGAGCCAAACAATATTATTATTGGCCAAAAAACAAAAACTAGACAACACACTTTTGTAAAACGTTTTTGCCCATTCAATTACATAACTGTATGTATCTAAACAACTTTTCAATATATGTACTACTTGTAGTCTACATGACAGTCTGGTATTGTTCAGTTCATTAAACATTAAAATATGTGTTTTTATAATGTGGATATAATGTAATATAATGTAATATAATGTAATATAATGTAATTTTAAAGGAATGTGAACCACTTAAGTTAGAGTAGGTATTCTGAACAAGCAAAATGGGAAGCGTTTGTAGTTGAAAGATTATATAATATGTAAGTATAATATAGACAAAAGATTAAGATTGTTACAGTCTCCAGATTTTGTTTCTGCGTATTTATTTAGCATTGGGTGTGTCGAGGTACGTAGGTAGGTACCTGTGATGCTCAGCTATGTGAATAGATTTTTTAATATTAACTGAATTACTTGGTGTAGTTATGCTATATCGTTTGATGTTTTAGCTTAAATATGTAATGTAGACGCCAGTTTTATTGATTTTATTCAAGAGAAAACCTGATAAGTATTTTCTTATCAACTTATCCTCATCATAAGTACATAGGTTTTCACTTATAATCTTATGATAAGGGTGAAACAGGACATAAGTATACTTATGGTAAGATAAGTAGATAAGTATAAGTATTTTCTAATGATAAGTGAAACAGGCTCCAGTACACCTCCATAACAATTCTTCAAGTCTACAAGATAAATGGATAATATTCAACGATTCTAATGTTATTGAAAGCCAATTTAACGATATTTCAAAGAGTGCTTTTATAATCCATTATAATATTAGTATAGGAAGGATAGATTCTGGCTCACCACTTGACCATTGACATTGACCTTACCCCATTCCATAAATAATAAATAAAAATAAATATACGAAAGGCGGATTCTAGCTTATCACTTCACATTTGACTATGACATTTGACCTTATCCCTCTTTGTAATAGCTATTAGTCAGTGCCAATTTTTTTTAAATCAGTTGAAATTTTAAATAATTTAAAAAAATTAAGTTTCTGTTTATTATATAAATATATAATTTATGTTTGTTTTTTAGCCTATTACTTTTTATGTTTACAACTTATGACAATCAAACTTGGTATGAGGACTCACCAACATAAGACAAATCGTTTCTAGTACTTAGATTTTTTTAAAGTAAGTAGTATAACATTTTCAAATTTTCATATTGATTCTTACCACTGCAATGCAGTATGACCATATATTGCACGATGCGGCTGATTTCAACGAGGATTTTGACTAAGTTTAGTTTACTCAGTTTGATCTTCCTACTATCAGAGGTAGTCTAATGGTAGTAATCGATCATTCAAATACAATTATTTCTTTTTTCCACAATATGATGCATTATGGTCATATATTGTCTGATCAGTTAGATTTCGATGAGTTTTCTTCGGTTCTTGTTGGTATAGAAATCATGAGCGGATCGCAACTTACACCTATCGAATAATTCATGCATGAGTGTAAAGTGATATTGGCTGTGAATATGAACTATAAATAAATAAACAAATGTAAACAAATAGTAAACAATTGAGTCCCTCGTTCTAAAAAGTAGAACTCTGGAATAAGTGTCCTTGATTTCTGATCTTGGGCTTGAAGTTGTTATACTAATGTCTTTTATACATTAAATCCGTAATTATGTGTTCTACATCATTTTGTCTGAATTGAATTTCATCTAGTTATACATTGTGAATTATTGGTCATTGGAAATATCATTGGTCGAATATGTTATAAAACTCGTATACAAATAATTCGTATTAAATTAATCAAAAATGGGTAACACACGCTATATAAAAATAGTATATCGATATATATATATGTTCAATATATTTAATAAACAGTAGACAAAAATAACATTTTCCAAACTTACTGGTAGTTTAAAAGGTCAGTAAAAATGGCATTTTTTGGAACAACAAATCCGTACGGTGCATTACCAATCTTTTCAGGCAGTATGTGGATCTTATTGCAGTACTTTCTGGCCATATAAACTATGTAGCTATAGTCGTCAAAGCACGCCAAATTGTTTACATTGTACTGAACCACCTGAATCATTGGAGACAAAAACATTTCCTAAACTTTTTATCAAATTATGAGAAGTTAGAGAAAAACCTCAACGCAATTATGTTTGGGCTTCCGTTAATCATTATTTTATTAAACTTGAATACCTGGAATGGAGAAGAGGAGTTCGCAAATCTGAAATATAATGACCTGGTAACTATTTGAGTTTTTAATTAGTTCCTTTTTAATTGACAATATTAGAATCTGTTTAATTTGTTCTAAAAAATGTCTCATCTAACATGTTATAAAAATGTTTTACAATATATGGTTTTTCGAATAGCGCGTATAGGTTAACTTAGAAAAATATTAATATACACTTTTATCATGCGATCATGAAATCGACTAAATTTTATTATAGAAAAGAAACCTGTTGTAAAGCCCTTAAACATTACCGCCTTACACGTAGAAAAGTCTTTTTTATAATTGCGTGTAAGTCGCATAAAAAATCTTAATATAGATATGATTAAATTGAAAACGAAAATGCGATTCAATTGAAAATGCTTTCGGTATAACTGAGAATAATCAAGCTACAAGAAACGATAATACCGTATACTTTATGACTATGAGAATTCTTCGAAATCCCGCAATTATATACAATTTTAAATTGACAAAAAATGTATAAGATTTAATTTTTCTAAATTTAAGAAAATTCAATGTTAACATTTTTTAAACCATTAATTGAATACTACAACATTCAATTTTCTAAATATATAATAAAATTACTAAGTGAATGAATATTCTGAAAAATTGCCTCAGCTACCTATACTAAACTCTAACCAATAACAATTGGATTAAATGTGTTTTTTTGGAAAATCGAAAATAAGACACTTTAAACGTTTAAAGGGATAAAATATGAGAATAAATTTAATAATGAATGATCTCAGTTATAGTTTATAGCTATAGTTATAGTTATAACTATAGTTATAGTTTATAGTTATAGCTATTTCATTTGAAAGAGGACATTTCAAGGTATAACATATTTAATTTTATATTAAAAAATATAACCATAAGTGAACTAACTAATTGTAAGATATCAAAATATTTTTGGAATTCGTTAGTTTTTATTTATTCATTAGCTATCCATTTTTTGAGTTTGATAATTGATTTAATTATAATTCTTTTGCCAATTTCTTTATTTTCAAATTGTTGAAAATGTAAAACAAATTACTGAAAATATTTTTCCGGGTAACTTAATAACAAATGACAATTTTAATGAAAGAAGCATATAACTTCGAATTAAACATTAAATTAAAAAAATATATGCCACACGTTACACTATAGCAAGCTTAATAAATATTTCGAAATTAAATAAGTAAAACGGCAAAAATAATAAAAGCCGTAAACATAAATTTCCGTAAATCTTTATTTAAACATAATTATATTTTAAGATATTTAATTAACAAACGATAACATACTTAATGGAATTTTACTAAATATACCATGTTGAGTGCACGTTTTACAATCGAGACCATGTTTAGTGCACGTTTTACAATCGATACCATGTTTAGTGCACGTTTTACATTCGATACCATGTTTAAAGCACGTTTTACAATCGATACCATGTTTAGTGCACGTTTTACAATCGATACCATGTTTAGTGCACGTTTTACAATCGATATCATGTTTAGTGCACGTTTTACAATTGATACCATGTGTTCAACGCACGTTTTACAATCGATACCAAGTTTAGTGCACGTTTTACAATCGATACCATGTTTAGTGCACGTTTTACAATCGATACCAAGTTTAGTGCACATTTTGCAATTTTCTACTGAAAACAAATATTTTCATTCATTAAATAATAAATAAAATACTTTCTAATAATAGTTTTAACAAGTAAATACTACTTACCTGCACTACATGTTCCAGAATCATTTTAATATCTAAATTAGGAAAATATTTTTTTAATGTTTACTGTCACAGAAAATGAATAAAAATAACTTACATCTAAAGAGCAGAATCCAGAAATATAATGTGGAACCACTTTGAGCTCGTTGAGACGCTCATAGACTGGAGCTTTGGTTGTCTAAAAGGACACAAAAATGTATTTCATTACCTTAAAAATTCATTATAAATATAATTAAATATTACAGTTTGCCTATATACATTTTATAAAATATTTTTTAGAAGTGATTTCGGTTATACTTATTTATTGTAATCAAAATTAAAATAAATGGCAAATTCCAGAATAATTTTGTTTTAATAGTTTTGTTTAAATAGTTTTGTTTAATCAAGAGATTTACTTCATTTTAATTGTTCTCAACAGATACTGCATAAATATATGTTTTTATCATTATATACAATAGTTAAAACAATTTAATATGTTTAGCTATTGGCATTCAAAAGTCTCGAAGGCTACCAAGGATACTATCGAAGGATACCAAATTTGAACAGCTTTTTAATTTTTTTTTTACTGTTAATAGCTATGCATCGATACTAAATGTCACCGTAAAATATTGTGTTTAAATACAATCGTAATGCAATAAGAGGAACACTTTTTTAATTATAAAACACGTTTGTACTCAATTAGTACATAAACTTAACTTAATTATTAGAATTATTATTAATTAATGGAAAACTATGACATATATTTACATATTAATAATCAGTTCTTCACGGTCTATTTACTCGGTCTATTTTCACGGTCTATTTACTCGTTCTATCTTCACGGTCTATTTACTCGGTCAAACTTCACGGTCTATTTACTCGGTCTACCTTCACGGTCTATTTACTCGTTCTATCTTCACGGTCTATTTACTCGTTCTATCTTCACGGTCTATTTACTCGGTCTACCTTCATGGTCTATTTACTCGGTCTATCTTCACGGTCTATTTACTCGTTCTATCTTCACAGTATATTTACTCGTTCTATCTTCATGGTCCATTTACTCGGTCTATCTTCACGGTCTATTTACTAGGTCTATCTTCACGGTCTATTTACTCGGTCTATCTTCATGGTCTATTTACTCGGTCTACCTTCACGGTATATTTACTCGTTCTATCTTCACGGTCTATTTACTCGTTCTATCTTCACGGTCTATTTACTCGGTCTATCTTCACGGTCTATTTACTCGTCCTATCTTCTCGGTCTATTTACTCGTTCTATCTTCACAGTATATTTACACGGTCTATCTTCACGGTCTATTTACTCATACCAATATTTGCCACGAAATACTTTATTAAAGAGGAACAATAACGCAAAAAGTGGAAATCAAATGCCTCTAGTTTTTATTCAGATTGAAGTATTTGTACTTTTTTAAAGTTTGAATAAATAAAACTGATTTTCAATTAAAGTTAATTTAATATTTTAGAATAGTAAGCTTCATTTTCTTCATTTTGGGTGATATTACATATATTTTGCAAAACATATCTAACTTATAGAGAGTAGCTTGCGGTTAGCATATGTTAATATTAATAAGTTTTACCAAAGGCTGTGCAATTCATAACTTTTTACAAAAGGGCCCTTCACCTGACCCCACTTCCTCACGAGCTTTGAAATTTATAAAGTACTATCACAAGCTCATCCCCTACACTCCCTATTCCACCTCTCACACCTACAACGCCTCACATCCCATATTCCACCCCTCTCCTTCTCACCCATCATCTCCACCCTTCCTCACCCTGCCACCTGCTCAATTTACATAAGTTTCTAATAATTGGAAACAGAAAGTTAAATTGAGTACCGACGGGCTAACCGCCTATTTTCATATTGTTTTTCATTATATATCTAATTTTTAATTAGATTAATTTCGCTAGATATTTTAATGTGTTGCTATTTTTTTCTTTATATATAACGTATCAATATAGAATATACTTTAGTGCTATATTTTGTAATATCTTTAAAGATATTATTGAAATAGCAAATCAAATATATATGTTTTTTATTTATTATTAATAAAAAAAATTAAATACAATAAAAAAATATTTAAAAAATTTATTTTAAAAAATATATAAAAAATTAAATAATAAATAAATAATTAAAAATATATATAAAAAAATAAATAATAAATAGATGATAAATTTTAAAAAATAATAAAAAAATCAAACGAAAAAATATATTTAAAAATATATACCTATATATAATAAAAAGCAAAATTTATTTAATTATTTATTATTTATACATTAACATTTATATATATATTACAAAATAAATTCAAAAATTTCTGTTACAAATCATTTTTTTTAAATAAATATAAAATGTACTTATAAATCAAATTTTCATAAACGTTTAAAGAACATGACAAGCAATCTGTAACACCGCAGTCGCATAGTTTCCGTATTTCATTCTTCGGAACTATGTCGCGTCGGTTGGCACTATATACATACCTGAAACATGAGGTCAGCAAACGTCCCTTTATCAGCAGCCGGTCGTATGGCTGTCTGCCTACTTAGATCGTCCAATGAGTTAATTTGATTGGTCTTCAAGGTCACAGTTAAGAAGGATGTCAGGTCCGCTATAGACAATTTGAGAAAAAGGAAAAAATAGTTATTTTTTCAACTTAAAAAAATATTCTCTGCCACTAAAAATATTAAGAATATAGTATTTAGACTTTTAAAATCGTTTTAATGCGATGAATACATGCATGTGTAAAATAACATAACAAAACCTTACGATTATTCTGGATATTTTCTTTATAATAATAATCTTTTTGAAAATAGGTCAGTTTTCAAAATGGCTGCCCACATGTAATATAGTATAGCTAAAATAAAATAAATAATGATTTTCTATTTTCATTACATCAATATTTAAAGTGATCACGCCTACTTTATGTTTTATCTACTTTGTTATTTAATTAAGTATACAGTACTATCAATGGAAGAGTTGATGGTTGGATTTATTTATCGAATTAATTATGAACAAGTAAACTACAAGTGTGTTAAATGTAAAAATTGTAAATGGTTTGTTCGACTCATTCGACAAAAACGGCATATTTTGTATATATCTATGTATGATTGGATATGCTTGTAAATGCATATTGCTTTTTACTAGCATTTTATGACTATTATTAGTAGTTGCCTTGTTTCATTGAGTTATATTTTTGTTAATGAAAAGCAGTGTTATACATATTATATATCCAGTTAGAAGTACCCATATTTTACATTTAACTGTAGCGCTGCTTGTAAATGATATACTAGGTCTACTCATAACAGTCACACCAGAGAATTAATTGGCAGGTAGATTTCTTTTTAATATAACCCTATTTAATTACAAAGATAATTCAGATCATATAAAATAATGTAATGAGTTTTAAACAGTGCAGAGAATGGTGCACAGCAGTATCATAACGATTCTATTGCAACAGGTTGTCAGCACAGGCAATTCCTGTTCGACTCTTAGCTATATGACTATACGGTATGGTTTATGATAGTTTGTCAGGCTTCTATGCGCTGTTTAAATGAATTTAAGAAGAAATACCTGTGTAGGCAGCGAAAATGACGACGGTAAAGAGCCACCATACCCCAAGAACACATCGCGCAGACATCGCATACGGATAAAAGTCCTGCCCTGTAGGGTGCAATTAGAACTCATATTTAGACCTATTGAATGAATAATAATGATATTGATTATTTATTTTTTGGTCATTACAGTTAAGGGTACGTACATTAATTGCATACAATAAATACGGATAAATTATACTATACTTTACTAATCCAATGCAATAATATATAAGGACTCATTTTAACCGCAAACATGTACATACTTACATGTAAATAATTTAACGGTTTACCTGTGAGACCCGACCGATTATTGGGGTGTAGATTTATTATTCCATAAACAAACTCCGAATAAATTAGCTTATTTAGCTAAAATATTTTTGATTAAATAGAAGATAAATGTAAAACTTATCAACTTATTCAATTAGTATCATATAAAATATTTGAAAGTGAAATATTCGTGATTATTTTATTAAATAAAATCGAAAAATATCTGTTTACAAAGAAAACAAATAACATCAGTACTAAAATTCTTATTTATTCTATACCTTTGAAGTTCTAAAAAAAATTGTTTTTAATCTTTCATGTTTCAGATAGTTTCAGAAAGGTTAGACACATTATGTAAAAACAATAACATTTATTTAATAATACATTAATTAACTTCAGTTAAAAGATTTACCCCGAATATTATTTTACCTTGCTGCAGATATGATCCAACAATATTCCACAGATGCTCACGAATTTGCACTTCATCGATGATGGCATATTTGAGCTGTAGATTCCAGGCCGATACCGGACTGAACTTTGAGGCCAGAAAGGAGCAAGTTGTTGCCAGACATATTGCTGCCACTATTAGCAGCCATACTTTCCACGAAATTGGACTGAAATATGAAAATGAAAAATTAATCGTACAAAACTAATTTTAAATTTTATTAATTTTATCGTTTTCACGTTTTCAAGATACCATGTTTCTGAGCATAATAGTAAATGGATATATTCTATTCAAATCCTTAACATCAACACAAAAATAAAATAAAAAGAACCAGAAATTATCAAAGCTACTATCAAATAAGAAAATAAATTTTATAATAGTATCGGGATGGTTTAAAGAGAAAACAAGCATTCATGACTAAACTCCCAAAAGGTGAAATTAAAAAAATTAGTTATCATAAAATCACAAACATTATTTATAAAAAACGTTTACAATCCAAACATAGCTTGTAATTTATGTAAAACAGGCCTGGAGTAAAAAATATGACAAGTCAAACATGTGGATTTAAAAGACAGTCTGTCAAAAAAATAAGTAGAAGAATAATTAGGGACAGGCCGGACCATAAAGAAAAAAAGTGTTACAACTGATATGTATAATAAAAAGGAATAAAATATTACTAAACAATGGTGCAGGACTTTGGATCCTCAGCGATATGTTATATATATAGAACCATGCTGAAGCAAAATTAGGTTATGCTAAATATCATATATTTTTCAAATAAATGTTGTAGTTTAGTAAATAATTAAAAACGATGTCCGCTGTAACATAATATATATACAGTGAACGAAATTTGAAGAATGTAATAAGATATTAATAATTATACAATATAATTAAGTTATGCAACACCTTGCAATTTTAATAGAAATCTAGCCGTTTTGCGTATCCATCCATATTAAAATTTGTATAATTTATTTTTAAATAGTAGAAAAATTATTTTCTCACTTTGGATCAAAATTTCAAAATGACTAAAAATAATATGAATATATTATTTAGGCGTGTTTTTACACTAGAACGGCGGAGCGGTCATTTTAAAAGCCATCATAGCTTTAAAATAATACAGTTTTTGTTAAAAATGATATTTTTGCTGCATGGTCACTGATTTTTATTTTATATTCATTCTTAACATTTGCAAAACATTTTTGAAACATATATGGCAGTCTGAGATATCAACATACATACCTATATAGAAAGGCGGTAGATGTCATTTTGAATGATATTCTGGAAGTCTCTAACTAGATAAAAACGTTCAGCCATATTGCACAGTGGGTGCAGTAACACCTTCTGGATTTGGCATACAATCTCACAACAGACAAACTTTTTTACCTCTCTAACATTTACTCAGTACCTTTTGAAAACGAATACCAACGTATAGTTGGCACACATCGCCAGGATCGCCGCGAAAATCCAAACGTGCTGGATCTGATGAAAAATAGTTCAACATTCTCTACTCAACTTCACTCTTCTCTACACAAAACAAAATAATACTGGTGTGGTACTTATATCTTAATAGTGCAAACCTACAAAAGTCGTGAAACTTCTCAACAGTCTCCACCAAACTGTCTACATTGGAGAAGGGCCAGAAAAAAACGAAAAATATTGAAACTTTAAATGGAACGAAATTTAACTTTAAATGGAACGAATTGACTGACTATAGATCAAATGGTCCGTTTGTATTCTACAAAGGCTGGAACTGAAGATGGCCATTTGCTGTATTTTATAATATTATTGCCTTAGCAGACATCAATTCTTGGGATGTCGATATGAAGGTGACTGGAAAAAGGCAAAATTATTTCTCCTACAATTTGTAGAAGAGCTCTAGCAAGGTTCAAAGAAGAGATCAGGCGGAACCGGAAGTAATGGAACCGAATGAGCCATCCGCCCAATAGCTGTCGCAAAGCGAAGGCAGTACTAGATTGAGAAATGCGCAAATAAAACTTTTTAAAAATGCCAGACGTCTCTGAAAATGTGCTGTGATAAATGTAGTTTGAATAGGCAGATCATAATATGTTGCAAGTGTGTTGCTGACGAGTATAACTAGACTACCGAGGCGAAATGCTGCCTTTTTGCACTATATGATTCATACGCTGTACATACGCAACACTGTGTACGTCATGTCGTTTGTTATAGAATGTACCTAAGTATCAATTCCACTTTATATTACTTACTTTAAACTCTAAGAACATCCTCAACTCTGCAACTGCTTGAACATATTTCTTTTGGAATTCATTGATTTTTTACTTTTAGTAATCATAAAACATATTTGGAATTTATTGATTTATAAATATTTGTAATAATAACCATTTCAGATAATGGTAAACATTATAATTTATAGTAATGGATACATTATGATTGCATAATGCCGATTTTATGGAGTATTAATACATAAGATTGTATTGCGGTCACATTGACCGCTAGCCGCCGTTATATGTATATTTTCAATTTGCCGCCTTTCTATATAGTACCTACTAAACCCTTGGTGATGAGATGAATACACAAAGATCTAATAAATAACAGAGTAAAACCATTTATATTGCATATTTTAGAATAATATTTTCTTACATAAACTAATAATAAAAATGTCAATTTAATAAAAACCGTTAAAATAAGAAGTAAGCTGCTTTATGACCCTACAATGTTTGAATTGAACATTCTATAGTTATGAGGCTATTATTATTCCTTTTACAAACTTTATTTCTTTTGTCTTATTTGTTTTTGTAATAGTAGTTTTGTGTTATCATTTAATACATTTCTTGTAAAGCACTTTATTATTGTATCATTAGTCAAACGTATATTTAAACATTTATGAGAAATACCTAATTTATTGTAACAAATCATTCATAATGAATTCGGTACACTAAATATATCAGTAAGTATATTTGAGTAACATGTGTCCAGTATCTTTTACCGACTATCTATCGGGTAATCCCTTTCTCTAGAATGTTCTCACCGGAATATGTTCCACATTTCACTCGACGAGTTTGTCGTCGGCACCATAGTCCCGATTGAGTCCTCCATAATCGGGTAGAGATAGTCAATCACCTCGGCCCTTGTTCTGCTGAAGGTGAACATGCTCGCCGAAAGTGGACTTCTCTAAAGGAGGAGAGAAAATGAGATATGGTAAATATTATACCAGTTAACCTTTATTATATATGGATTAATATTACTAAACTGAAAAAGTATAAAAAGTGTGTATTTGAAGTCTTCATAGTGATTAATTAATAATTTTTTCAATTTTATATTAAAATTATTTTAATTGAATTATGAATTTTGTTTTTAATTCAACGGCTGACTATTGTTGATGAATAGTTCTAAGAATTCTCTTCATAGTGGAATTATTATCTTTATATGGTTATATATGAAAATTAACAGATTAAATCCTATCATTCAGTTTCATTTTGATTATCTTAACTTTTTATTTTTGCTTTCTATCGAGGAAAAAATCATATTTAAAACAATTCTATTTTATAATTTAGGGATCTGTTTAAATATTAGGTTTATTTTGATATAATTTTTATTTTAAGTTTTAATATTGGAATAATAGAGATACTTGTAGCTGCTATTGTTTTACATGTATCACTTTATGGAGGTCTATGCTTAATTTATATGGAGTGTACCCATAATAGGTTGTTTATGGGTTCACTAACCAATCGTTAGGTTGATCGTTAGAGTTTAGCTACTTTATACTGATGAGGAGAAAACGCCGAAAGCGATCTGCATATGAATAATCTTTTTGTCTACTGTGTCCATCAACTTTATAATAATCTGTTTATATTGGTTATATTGGTTATATATGTATATAGTTTATGATATTATAATTATAGAGCATGTGAAGGAAATATATAATTTAATAAACAATATTTATTATCTGTTTCAGAAATTCCCGTATTTAATTGAAAAAGAAGTAGATCGATTTGTTTCTAAATAAAGATGATAACTTCTGTTTACTTCAGTGTAATCAAAAGGCGATTCATGCACTTGTATTGAACAAGCCTTGTGGGGCCAATATCATCTATCAGTTGAAATTATTAGACGCACATCAACTGCAATAATGAAATATTACTGCTCCTATTATTTACCCCGAGTTGCAGATCCCCAATGCATCCGGTGAATGTGGTTGTACCGTTTTGTGGGGAACCCCACTCCTCATCGTCAGGGGTGTAAATTTCTGGACTGAAATGAAAATTTAAGAAACGCTGTTTTAGAATTCAATCGTGTTTCATTGAAGTCCATATAATAAGATTTCTATCAAAAAATCGATTATTGGACACTTTGAATTTTGAATTGAACTTATTTACTTAATCAACTGAATTAACTGTTAACGATTAAGTGTATGTTTAATTAAAATAATTTATACTTTTTCAAATACATTTGTAATGTGGCATACTACTATCAACAGTAGGACGGTCAACCGTAAAAATAGTTGTAGAACGGCCACTACACACACTTCATAATCAGCTGTAATTATAAAAATATTGACGAAAATTTTTCACAAAACTATATTATACTAATTATATAGTTTTTTTATAATATGTGATTGTGACTATTTCTTATAGTAAAAGTTTACGGTTACAAATACTTACATTATTAAAAGTATCTGTTTGTAATATCAAAAACACATTTTTAAATAGTCTCTGAACATACATGTATTATTGCAAAAATGTTGCCATATTTTATTTTCAAAAAATACGCTAATTTTATTATCGACAGTATTATTTATTACATTATAATACTAACTGAAACGCAATGCTTATTTTTATATAATTTGACACTTTGTCAACTTTTTGCACTGCAGATAATGAAACAAATGTGTAATTTTCATTTCCATCGCTCACCCTCATCCCATTCTACATTTCTAAATTATTAAAATTAAATCAATTTTCTTAAATTAATAGTGTTCAATCAACTCACACAAAGTGAAGCTCTTGACTCAAGTAAGTCATAATGTCGAACAGCAAACCTTTTGTTTCACTCAAATTCTTGCTTGTTCCAGGACCGATAAATTCCAGAAATGGCTCATACTGAATTAGCAAAATAACAAAATTATTATTATAATTTTTTCCTATATGTAAGCTCACGTGTCAAACACGCATGCAATTATGAAATTACATCAATATTGAACTCAATTGATAATATAGATTGGTTACAAATCGCTCTTTTTTCAGATAATCCATTGTTTTATACATATGATTCATAATCGAAAGTCGTTTCTATATAAATGTCTGAAATATTTGTACAAATAATAAACAAGTAAACTTACGTTGGTAGTATTTTATTTGACTTCAAGAACGCTAGGTTACTAGAACGCTTTCGAGTTACAAGGTTTCTTTATCTAGTACACTAGTACGTATGTTAATTGAGTAGTTATTTTATAATTCATAAAATAGAACCTATATCGAACTATACGCACTCCGTCTAGGGGGCGCCAAAACTATATTATAACATATACAAAAATCACATCAAAATATCATATTACTAAATGTGTATAAATGTAGACGTAGTTTTATGTACATAAAGATACAGAAATATAACACGGTAATTTAAACGTTCAGGGAGCAAACTTTAGTCAGGGGCGCCAATTTCTAAAAAATATTATACGTATAATGCGTATATCTGCGGGCGCCACTGATTTATAATAAACATTAACTTATGCTATTACAGCATAATAATAATGTTTACAATATGATGTATATAATTACAAAAGTGCTTTCATATATAAAACATAGTCTTTAAAATAGTAAAACACTGGTACAATAATTTTATAGTTAATCAATATTTTTATATTAATAAATATAGTAAAGAATGTTTGTTTTACACAACTGAAAGGAATGTCATAACAGATGAAAATCAAATTAATGAGATGTTATAAATAATATCTACGCTTCAGATAAAGGAACAAAAATGTATAAGTATGTGTTGTGTGTCACATATAATTTGAAGAAAATAATTTAAATAATTGTTCCATGTAGTTGTAGTCTATTTTACATTAATAATAAATAATGTATAGGTGTCATACGTTTATTCTAGTATTTCATTTGGAGATAGTTTGTCAGTTCTAATTCAAATTTTGTGAACTTTTTTAGTTTTTGTTTACATTTTGGTATGCTGTTCCAAAAAATGATCACCAATTACTTTATTTTTGTAGTTATATTTGCAGATACTGTGAATAAAATGTTATTTTGATTTCTTGTCTCTCTTTGGTGAATGTTTTCATGTGTTCTAATTATGTTTCTCATACATGATGGAAGTATATTATCGTGTAAATACATTATTTTATGTATTAATAAGGCTAATCTGAGTTTGGTTTGATCCTGTATTTTAAGGAGTTCATGATTTTTATGTAGTTTGTTAGTAGTATGGAACATCTCTTTCTGCATCACCCCCCCCCCGCCCACGCATTTTTTTGATGACTCACCCCTTCCCCCCCGTGACCTTGACCTTGACCGACTTTTTTTTTTCTTTCCTATTGGCCGATTTCAACTAGGTCAAGGTCGTTTCCGACTAAATCGGGGGCGAGGATTCCGAATTTGAGGTTCCCCAGTCGATTAGGGAATTCCCTATTGCTTTTTAATTTTATAATGGAAGGGTGCGCA
>JAUZND010057209.1:0-18645 GCA_034780555.1 Coelogynopora nodosa
TGACATATTTTTATAACCACCTATATCGTGCAATAAAAATGTGCAATAGGAAGTGTAGGATAGATCGATATTTTTATTGATGAATGCTATTGTGTTTCTATATTTTAAAATTAAAAGTACTAGGGAATTCCCATTAACTAGAGATTAAATCAGCGGTTAACTAACTAAAGATTAACAAACCAGAGCTTTATTAATCTAAGGTTAACTAATCAATGGTTAGTTAAACCACGGTTAACTCGCTTTTGGGAAAATCAATTTTAACCATAGATTAGCTAACCAAAGATTAGGCGCTAAATTTAGATCAGTTTAACCAGTGTTTCAGAATTCAGCCCTTAGTTACTTGAGTCTACATGTTGTAAACATCATCAAAGAGGTAGACTTGAAAGTGATGTAACTAAAATAAAATAAAGAAAATTTGAGAGAGCAGAGCCCCCCTTCCCCTGTCCTATCCACCACATTTTATTATGTATTTGCACTGATCTAGAAAATCATTGAAATAACTTTTTGACATTTCCTGAAATTTCGGAGGTTTATCATGCATGATTAGTCATGACTATGTACATTTTGTTTTATGTATATTTATACTCCTAGACATTTTCTCTGGCTTCCATATAAATAAAATACACACTCAATGTCTGATGTGATATGTAAATAAAGTGTCTATAAATGTTTTACATGTTTTTTATCTACTTTTATAAGTACATTTCAGATAAATAGTGGTATATGGAAATGAAACTGGAGCCCTCACCACAGTGTAAATTCATCCACTTAGGGGGGGACAGAAATAACCAAAAAGTCAACTAAGCCAACATTAACTCAGAACTACCCACAAACCCCTTTCAGCATTAGGAAAAAGGGTCTAGTAGCTTTTTTTCTTATATTTATAAGTCAACTTAGAACTAATAAGTGTAAATGGGTATTTATTTTAAAATGTCATTTTTTGATCATTCAAACCACCCACCTACCCTTTCAGCACAAGCTGACTCTAGGTTAGATGACTTTGGTTGTTAACATTAAACCCTAGAATGAATTTCAATAATTATACTAATAGTATTATGTTAGTATTATTAATATGTATTAGTAATACAAATAAACAAACATTTGTATCAATTGGATAGATAGATATATATATATATATAGATAGATAATATAAATAGATGGACAAATAATTAAAATATTTTGTCCCTCTAGACGGACAAAAAAAGGATAATTTTAATTTAATATTATCAATATTGGTTACATAATGGTAATGTAATGTTATGTCATAATACCATCTAGAGAATGGCAGAATGTGCAATAAGGCAATTAAAATTGTAAGTTCTCAAAAAGTTTAGCCTTTATCTTTGAGGAATTAAAAATCCTAAACATTTTTACCTTTGATGATCTATGGTTCAAGAGTTACAAGTTGCCCAGCATTTGGTGTCACAACAAAACATCACCATAATAAAATTCAAAATATCCCGAAATGTGTCCATTTAGAGGAACAAATTATTTGTGCATTTAATAATTATATTGATATCAATATAATAATTGGAGGGACAAATAATTAAAATAAATTTTATATCTTCTATATGGAGGAATAACAGAATAGGTCAATTATGTTCATATTTTATCTTGGTGACATTATGTCATGCTGACATTTTGATGTATGATCCAGTGAAATAAAATAATATTTACAATTTCACAATTGCTAAGAATGTCAAAGAAATCTTTATCATAGGCAACACCTGAACATTTAAAATAGTTAACTGATAATTTTGACTTGGCCTTGAGGCCACACTTGATTGTCTGAATAGTGCTGAGACTGGAAATATCCAAACAGCTGGACTGGGGATCTAACATAATACTCCCATAATACTGAACGTACTTTCAACACATAAGCAATGCCAAAGCAGCTTTACATAATGTAGGATATTCATTGAACTGTTCCACCATTTATCAATCCACTGATTTTCATTTAGATGCAGACATTGCTGTGAAACATTCTAATGAAAGTTTTGAACTGCCATTTCAAACATATCTCAATCTGTATCAGAAAAACAGTATGGATAATTGATGGAATTTGCAGCATTGATATTAATGTGACCACATACAGCAGGATCAAGAACAGACAGAATTTGCAATGTCTCATTATTGACAGGCATCTTTTTTGTAGGTAAAAACAGCATTCTTTGAAGGCAGTATAGTAGCAACGGTCATTAAGGAAGTTTTTGATGTGATATTAAGTTTGTCTAATATTCGGCAAGTCTTGTTTCCAAATGGACCAAAGATGCTGATGGAGTAAAGCAGTCTTCTAATGACACAACAAGATCTTTGCTCGTTTTTGGAATTAACTCTGGTGTCACAAAACACACCATAAATTGTTGGAGGAGCCTTTATTGTTGATCAAGAAGATGCACTATGGGATAGTCATAGAAGTGCAAAACCAACAAGGAATGATTTTGACGATAGAAAAGGTACTCCTTTAGTTGTCTTTCTTGTAGCTACTTTGTCTGTCATAGACTTTGCACATAGAGGCCAAATTTCCCTAATTTGTTTTAGACTCAGTACCACAATTTCATCTCCACATGATTTTCACAACTTGTGATAAGTACAGTATCCTATCTTCTTCAGACTTCAAAAAAGCGAAGTAAAAAAAGACATATGCATCTAATAACCAATGTATTAATTGAAACATCATAGATTGAAAACCATTGATGAGGAATATAAATTTCAGGAACACAATAAGAAATGAGTAGGTACTGTAATTTCTATGTAATTAATAAAATATAAATACAATATGTAATATAATATAAAGGAAATATTTTTTTTTAAACTCTGGAGGGCTTGGAGGCAACAATTATTGATAGCCCTCACCTCCTTGGCATTGAATTTGTATAGCAGTTTTCAACAATTTTGAAAAACAATCCAATTGAACTTAAAAATATATGGAAAATACAGAAAAAAAACATGACTGTGGTTTACAGACAGTGTTATTTCATTTGTGCATATCTTTATTTATAAAAAAATACACATAATGCCTGATAGTGATGTAATATGTAAATAAATAAATGTATGCTTTTTTATCTTACTTTTGTGGTAAATAGAAATACAATTAAAGAAATTTTTAATAATATAAACATGAAATAAACATAAATGATAAGGATAATAATATTAAATAAAACTATATATATATTTATGATTACAAAATGTAATATAGTTGCATTTGTAATTTGATATTAATTTGTGATGTCAGCTTTATGAATTTTATTTAAATCTGTAATTAATCGATAATTAATTCAAAGAATGTTTCCCTATTGTATTACTATTTTTATTGCATATATTGTAAAATTATTTAATGTCATGATGGATAAAAAATCTAATAAAAAATGTATACTGCATATAGGTAATTTAAATATAATATGTTACTTTAAATGGCAATACAAATGCTTATAATTTGTTTAATGAGCAACTGGATGTCCATCATGAAAGTTTTATTTTTCTTTGTGGCTTGCAAGAGAATGATATCATGCCATCCATCCAGTCTTTTTCTGGAATGTATAAAACACCTTCTGTCTGTAACAGTAAATCTTGTCATCATACTTCCAACTGCTTAAAAGCTTTTTATCAATTCTTTGAATATACAACACTATCTCCTTGGCATCATATACTTTTTAAACTAAACTATGTCCTTCCTGTAATATTAATACTTCTTGTTCCATCATGAAAGTTATTCACTAACATCCTAAAATTCTAGCAATTCTTATTTACAGATTTACTTTTACCAGGTATGGTATAATCTGTAAAACTGGACATTCAATCATACAACAACCCTATCTTTGTTTAAATAATGATTTTTTTTCCCTTCTTGTTGGTGTTATTTATCACATTGGTTCATAAATTTCAAGTAGACATTATGTTGCATATACCATATACATTATACCTGGTATAAATGTGTGAGGCCTATATATATGCTTTTTTACCATCTTGATTAGTATACTATATATATAGTTATTAAATAAGGGAAGTGTGATGGTAGCATGCTATTGGTTAAACACAGCTGAGGGTCCTAAGTCCCACACCTTATTAATATTAATTTTCTACTGTATTTCTTTAAGTCAGCTTCTAACTTAAGTCCATTTTGGTTTTGTGTCCTGGATAATGGCTTTGGCTTTATAGTTCACATATCATCACTATAGCGTCTACGCAGGCATGACTTATCATCGTTTTATTTCCTAGGCCTGTGTAAAAGTATAACTTGGTGGAATTCCTTTATTTTCTTTCACTTTTGGAATTGGTCTTCACTCCTTTTGGCTGATTTTTTTCTTCTTCTATGATTATGAAGTTATTTCATTGCCTTTTCTTTTGACGTTGCTTATACTACATTTATTGATTTTTAATGTTGATTTTATTTTCTGTTCATGTTTAATCTATAGTGACAGACAGTATGATTTCTCATATTATTATGTTATATTAATTCTTCTTTTTTGCCTTTTGACTTTGTGTATCTGTTTTATCAGTTTTCTTTGTTATTAAGTTACCTTTGAATTATATTTTATTATTTCTTTTCATCTGCATTGCCCAAAAGGTTTCAATGAATTCTGTTGACAGTTTTTATAATCTTGAATAAAAATATTAATCCTTAGAGAGTACCTTTTTTTATACTGTTTTACTAATTTCTTTAGATATAAATATAGTTATTGGATTTTCAAAGCCAATAGAATCTGAATAAATGTTAACATACACATTTGCAGTGCAACCTTACTGCAAATTACATGCAGCTATATTTTTACATGTTTACAGTGCGGGTACAATTTTTTGTTTCATATTGTATTATAGACATAGTTTATCAGTATAAACAATGGTGTTTTATTGCACAATATAGTATATACTTAACATAATTATTAATAACATAAAATGTATATCTCCAACAATTTAGATTGCTATCCCACTCAAGTGTATTTGTAACCCCAAATACTACTAATTATACACATAATTAAATTATAGAGCACATTGTTAAATTATAGAGCACAACATTGTTAAATTATATGTGCATTTCGTGGTGTATGCTGCAGTTGCACTGCAAATAGGAAAGAATAAATACTAATAATACACACCATATCAGCACCGAAAGCTCATACTTTTTATCAATGAATTTTAATTGATATGTGATGTAATTTAAATTTTTATAAATGAATTTTAAAATTATCTTTAATCGATAATATTTTTGAAAATAAAATAACGGCACAAGACGCCTATATATACGGAAATCAAATATAACTTCATAAAAGATTAATTAGTTGCTGTTAAAAGCAGTTATACTTACAGAAATTCCCTAAGAAAATATTGACGAAATTTCATGCACGAAATATTGATGTACCTTTAAAATTCCGGTAATTAATAATTGAAACAAATAATTTTAAAATGAATTGAGTGCGATGCAGTATGAATATATAATTATCAATATATTAAAAATACAACCACATAAAATAAATATTAGATTTTTTCACCTTTTATATTCCAAACAAATAAATATTTTATAACATTTCTGTAAACAATTAAAAATTATAAAATTTATGTAACGTATTTTTCAACGTGTAAGCATCCTTAAATCTTAAAGTATTCGGCTTTGGCCATTAACAGATTATTTCCAAAGGATAACCACTACATTTTGTATAGTGATCTGGATAACATAAATTAATAGTTGTGATAAATAAAACTAATTTTTAAAAGTTACTTCTTGGGTTTAACAGTTTACTTTAGTTTTAAGACAAACGTGGGCTTTGTGTAAAATATATGTTTGTTTTAAAAATTTATAATGTATAATTTGTATATTAATTAACTTCTAGAGATATAGTCTAACTTTATCTTGCTTTTAGGGTACGAACTGACCATTTTTCGCTAATTATTTTACATAATATATATTTGGTATAAACAATTTGAAATATTGCTATCAGAACAGAACAGAACAGAACAGAACAATATGCAATGTAGTTGTAGTAAATCATTTTTTACTTTAAACCGTAATAGATTTAAACATTAATTTAGCCATATCCAAAAATATTTTATTAATCTAATATTTGGAAACAATTAAAAATTGTGTAAACTTCAATCGTCTCACCAATTTTTGAAAATGTGTGATATACATTTACAAAATAGTAAAACATTTACATAATCAAAATCGACCATAGATGCATATAATGTCATTTAAAAATAAATGGAATAGCGCATATTATGTTTTATATAATTGCAAATAAAAAAATTCTTAAGATTTTTATTGTAATAAATCAATTGCTGAAAAAATTTATTAACATACTAAACAAATCATAAAGATTATAAAAGATAAATAAATCTTTTCTATACTATATTTAGAGAACTAACTATAATATTCTTAATAAACAAAATCAATTGTATATTTAGACAAATACACAGTAGTATTAGTATTAGCATAAGTGTACGTAATACTATGAACTTAGAGCTTTATATAAACAATACTTATACGTTTTTTTTAAATCGCTAATATAAATTGCATTTAGATATTAAAATTTATTAAATGTACTACTAATCATTTAACTCTTTTTATAAGCTATTATCAATAGTACTATTATGATAGTAACTTTAGTAATTAAAAAAATATTCAAAACATAATTCTTATCATTTAATGATTTTTTAGTTTTATTATAAAAAAATATATTCAATTTCATAACATAATTATTAGTAATAAAATGAATAAGTTCAAACTGATTATTTAAACGTAGGCTAATATATAATTAATAACTTATTATATACTCTTTCAAAGAAGCTAAAACTATACTTATAAATTAAAAACATACAAGAGGGTTTATAGAGTCAAAAAATTTAATATAATAAAATACACTCAATTTATAAACGAATTTTTAAAAATAATATAGTAAGTAATCAATCAGTATATCCAATATATTTTTAACTGATGCAATAAGATATAAATCACAATTATTATCAACAGTTAGCATATATATATAACAATTGTTTTAAATGATCTAGTTGGCAGTTTTTAAATACTGCTACACATAATAAGCTCACTTAAATATTATAAAGAATAAATTGTTTATATTGTATCGTATAAAGAACACTGAACATTGATATGACTGTCATGTATCACAACAAGAGTTTACTTATTTTGATAAAAATAATAAATATACAAATTAAATAATTAATGAAAAATACAATTAAAATAAATATTTGTTAATAATTTAAACGCATGTAATATTTTTAATATATATTTGCATTGCCAAACTCGACAATGCAGACCACAAATTCTGCCACAACAGCTGTCTGTTACTACCAGTTTCCATCACACACAAGTCATATTCTTCATATATTACTCCTTTGCGTAATATCAATATAAAAGCATGTAATGTATATTATCGTCTCCATTATTGTCCATTTCGCCTCTAATATGTCATTTTTGTAGTCAACAACAGCTGCAAAAAAAAATTAGACAAAAATAATCACTTCATATTACAAAATATTAAAATATATCTAAACATAAAAAAAACGAGTTCGATTTATCAAAATAAAATATCCTGGTAACTGCTAACAAGCGTTATTTATAGAGATACATAAAACAGTTTATAAAATTTTATAAAGGTGCCATTTTGTTATTTCTAAAAAAATTAGGATTACATATTGAATAAAAAGTACTTCATGTTGTGAAGATCATCTTCAACCGTGAATAATTATATGATATAATCTTATCCTTCAATTGTACAAATCAATTAAAAAAAATTAATAGTTTACATAACAAATAAATACTATGTTGAAAATTAATTGTAACATTTTCTATCAACAGCTCGAATAAATTATCAATGGCAGAACGACACTCTTTATCAGAATAATAAATTCAAAAATAATAATAAAACAAACACATATGGATTAATGAATGAATCATCTACGGACAAAATAAATATATAATAATAAGTAATTGGCGTTCCACGAATCTATATATTAATTAATAAAATTAAATATTTGAAAAAAACACAGACATTTTATGACAATTTGAACAAAATTGAAGATAATGTTAAAAACAAATTATTTATATAGGAAAACAATTTTTTTAAGAAAATAGGATACTGTTACGGACAGACTGAAACCGTACGCTTATTTATTGTATATTTTTGTTAAGTTGTCCAATAATCTTTTCTGTATAATCTGTAGTTCTATTTTTATGTCGAGTTTTCACTTTATATATAAGTAATATCAATGTATGAACTTACAGATAACTCTCAGATATTGGATTATGTAATAGGACTACATGCAGTTTTCTTTTATACTAAAAAACAGTCTATTTTGCTACTTAATGTTATATTACTTATATGAAATTTCAATATTATCTTAATGAGATGATTAGAGGAGGTAAGACCTATACCCACCAAGCGCGACCTGCCACAAAAAGGTTATTACATAAATTTTCATTATCCATTTCAGAGTTGCCAGACGTGAAGAAATAATAATCCGGACGCCATGGTTGCGAGCGTAGCGAGCAACCCATACTCGCCGCGAGGCGGAGAAATTTTTTTGAGCATCAGGATTTATTGCCGATTTGTCCGGATTTCTAATCATTTAGCCATTTTTTTAAATTTAGCCAAAAAAACGCATATTTATATGCTGTTACCACTCCCCCATACTCCTATGTTTTATTGCATTTTTGACGAATATCAAGACCTCATAACATCTTTTCTAAATCCGGACAATCAGAACGTCCGGATGAAGTCCGGACGTCTGGCAACTCTGCCATTTCCACTGATCGCGCGACGAAACTTATATTTTATTACAACCACTATAATTAGCCTACTGATGAGATTTTATTGGGAAGATGTGATAGAGGGAACCTAAGCAACACAGACTGAACAAACAATAGCTCCCTGCATATATACTTATCTCCCCAATCTATACGTGACACAGGACTGAAGTGGTTAAACAGATATAGTGCGTGGTTTGTTCATACAAATAGACATATCTCTATAGAGCCATACTTGTACGTGGTATTTCGTTGCGTTGTGTCGAGTTTATTCGCGTCGCGCTTGGTGGATATAGGCATTTAGTCTTCCAAATCCTGTATCTACTTATTATTTTCTACTTATAGGATTCTTTTTACGTTTCCATGGAAATGGGATATCTTTGTCGTGCACCTTTAACAGAAGTCCATAAAGTGGAATTAAGTGGCTACACTGCAAATAGTTAAGCTTAATGACTGACATATTCCACAAAAGATTAAGAGTGCTTTTTGTTATATTGGAACTTATTAATTGTGTGCGTTTTTCGATTCTCATTCATTCACAAAATAATTTCATGATCTGCGTCAGTGATAGTAGTCATATTTTGACAAACTTGTTATTGCATGTATAATGATGACTTTGACAAATAACTTAAGAATGGGCAAGAACTACAGAATGCATGTTACTATAATATGATGGTCAACTGATGTAAATCCATGGAAATTAAACTTCGGGGATAATGACACCAGTGATGAATGGTATACTGTAGATCAATGCTAGTAGGCCTATCCTTTGGATAGTGAGATAAGTAGAATTCTAAATTCTAAATTACAACAAAGACTTAAATTTTTTTACGGTTATAAATGTAAAAATATATTTTAATAAAAAAATTAGGACACGTTGACTAGATTTAGAATATTTCGAAAAAATAAAGCTGTTTATAACGCGTACGAGTATGTTATAGTCTTACATTTTTGTGTATGTTTCTTAGGATTATTCATTGTAGAATTTAAAAGAAAATCATTATTTATCGATGTACATGGAATGTATATATACACTATAGAATACAATTATATTATCATTATATGTATACTAAAAATATGAATATGTCAGAGTATATGCATGAAATTAGAATACATACCAAATGACCGGTAAAAGTAGTTCACGTACAGTAAGACCGACTCTTATATCAACTGTATGTTATTACAAAAACATGGTTTTCATTTGATCCAATCAAAATTTAGTTATCTCTCTAACTATAATTTATATATACAGTATCTAACTATAATTTATATATCTAACATATATTTATATATCTAACATGTATTTCTATATCTAACATGTATTTATATAGCTAGAGACCTCTTATTTGGTGAGTATACTAAATTTCAACGCAATTGATTGATATAAAAGATGACTATAATAAATAACATGTCAATTACACCATGTATATAATTGTGAATTACTAGCAAGTAACTAAATTATCATAAAAATCGGAAAAATATTAGTAAAGTAGAACTACAAACTTGAAATTATTGCATTAAATGACCCCCAGTTGTGGTAATCTAATGTTAATACAAAATAAAATACGTATTTAATAAGTTAACTTTTAGAATATGATTATTAAGATTACTCTCAGGATAAGAATAAGATTACTCTCAACTACAGGATGAAGTGTATGCTATGTAGTTTAAACTGAGACAATATTGTACTTTATCTAAATCCGAAAGATTTCTGACTTGAAAAAATTATATCGATCAGAGATAATCTAAATAATGCAACATATTATGTGAATACCATATAGTAAAAAAGTGCAATAGACATTTCGCAAACCCATTAGTACAGTATATTATATTGTGTACATAAAATGAAACATATATATATGCTTTAATGGTTGAACGTCATGTGATTATTATTAACAAAAATAGTATTAGTATTTTGAACAAAGAATACTCGGATTTGTTGCCATGCGGCTCTAGTTGTATTTTTAGATGTTTGTCGATATGATTTTAATGTATTCTATACCCTAAAATTTGAAATAGATGATTACGGTATTTTTTACGAAAATGATAATACTGAAAACTATTTCATGGTTTTAATTAGGCTATGTTAATTGAGTCGCACAAAAGCAAACCTTTTCGGTTATCTAATAATGTTCTAATAAAAAATAAAACACATTATAATCATAAAATCATCCAGTAACCAATCTTTAGTGAACGTGCTATTTAAGAAACTCACATAACTTTTTTGGTTGCTGTGGAAGCCAGTTGCTCGACACAAAGTGGAGTACCTCAACGCCAAGAATTATTGCATTGGATGAATTGTGGAACTGATTAAAAAACACAAAAACAATTGAAAATCGTGTAATCATTAGCAAAACAAAAACATGTTATGAGAGAGTGAAATTAGAGAAACCATATATTTTTATAAATATAGCTGTTGAGATGCTCTTTCTAGCACAATATGTTACAGTTATTTTGTTAAATATTCTAAAAATGTGCTCAGAATCACATTGACAGTGAAAGTTCAACGAGAGGGAACGTTCTTCCACTCTTTCAAATATGCCAAAAAATCACCTCTTATGTCTGAAGGGGTTGGTAGTTGGAAGATTTGGTAATGATGGAATTGTTTGGTAATCGAATTTGATTGGTTCGCCTATGAAATTATGCTCGGTTTAGTGTATTTATTAGTTACCATTGGGTTACTTCAATCCGACTAGATAATTAGATCAATTATATTTAATTATGCAAGCTGTTTATTCCACTAATTTTTACACTATGATGTTTAAGATCTAATTTTTTTAAAATTAATAGCGCAAATAAATCCATTTGCAAACTCCCATTTTGATGCTACTATTTGATAACATTACAAGCTAGTTATCAAAACTTAATTAGCAGATGTCAATTGAGTGAAGCTTAAGTTAATCACTACACCAGGGCCGATAATTCAGAGATAATCAGACTTCAATAAAATTTAAAAAATAAGTTAGGTGATATCAGTGCTTGTTTAACTCTATTGCTGCGCTGGTAGTAAAATTAGTTCAGTTTATTAATACCTTAATAATAAAATCACATATTTCAATGTTTAAAATATTAACAAATACAATATATCTTAGTAATGGAATTAACATTGCATAACAAATATAACCTTTTTAATAGATAATGATAAAAATTAGGTTGAAAAAAAGAATCTTTTTAAAAATACATATTAAATTTAAGGTATTTTTAATTAATATGCAATGCATATAAACCTAATGACTAGCATCTATTCAAAGAATGTTTTCAAATTTATATTTTGTTTTTTTATTACTATAATATATGAAATAGCAACAAAATAGTGACAATAAATTAATGTTAAAAAAAGTGCACATAATACTTGGCTGGTGCCTGTACTAGCCTGACAAGGGAGACCAGATCAACCTTTTCTGTCTAATAATACTGTTCTATTAAGACTGTACTTTCCCCTAGCATAACAGTTGTATAAGTAAATAAGTACACAAAAAAAAGTTTAATTAAGTATATTTAAAAATATATTTTTGGAGATAGCACACCAAAATAAAAAAATGAAGTATTTTGCTTGACACAATATTTGTATATAAAGTATAGATACATAAAAAAGAATTACAGTGTTCAACCTAATATTGATTCATGTTGGACTGCACCCTGATAGACTGAGAAAAAGGGATTTTATAACTATAATATAACATTATTGTAGAGTAACTAATAGAATAAATGATTGAAATAGTATGCTTACTTAAATTAATAATATGATATTCTAAGTAATACATTTTTTTATTATGCATTAAGCCATCAATAAATATTATCATCAATCTAGTTAAGTGTAACTGCATTAAAAAGTAGGTGACTAAATATAGACACAACCCCCATATATTTGGACAATTGTGAATGTTATTTAAAATTGTTAATAATCACAAACATACAAGATTACTGCTATTTTCTTCTAGGATCGTGTCGCACTATTTTATCATGGGATTGTTTGCACAACATTTCTAGATAACAACATCTTCCTGTGGTCGACATAGAAGATCTCATGCAAACGGAAAAAGATAATAACGGATAGGTATTTGGTAAATGGTCATTTGTATTTGGTGATAGGTATTTGGTAAATAGTTGTCTGTATTTGGTGATAACTATTTGATAAATGGGTGTTTGTATTTGGTGATTGGTGTTTGTATTTGGTGATTGGTGTATGGTAAATGGTCATTTGTATTTGGTGATAGGTATTTGGTAAATGGTATTTTGTATTTGGTGATAGGTACTTGGTAAATAATCGTTTGTATTTGTTGATAGGTATTTGGTAAATGGTCTTTTGTATTTGGTGATAGGTATTTGGTAAATGGTCTTTTGTATTTGGTGATAGCTATTTGGTAAATGGTCTTTTCTATTTGCTGATAGGTGTTTGTTAAATGATCGTTTGTATTTGATGATAGGTATTTGGTAAATGGTCATTTCTATTTGGTGATAGGTATTTGGTAAATGGTGATATATATATGGTAATTGTGAATTAGGTAATTGGTGATAGAAATTTCGTAATCGATGTTTACTTTTTTAACGGGTTTGTTTTGTATTTGAAACTTTAATAAGAATTAAGAAATACTTACATGTATTAAAAAAATTCTTTTAATTTTATATTAGAAGCTACCTAGATGATGCCCCATACAGCAGACCTGAGTACAGCCAACGCAACATATGACCTGAAGCTAAGTAGGTCAGAGCTACCTAGATGATGCCCCACAGCAGACCTGAGTACAACCAACACAACATATGACCTTATGCTAACTAGGTCAAAGCTACCTAGATGATGCTCCATACAGCAGACCTGAGTACAACCAACACAACATATGACCTAAAGCTAAGTAGGTCAGAGCTACCTATATGATGCCCCATACAGCAGACCTGAGTACAACCAACACAACACATGACCTAAAGCTAAGTAGGTCAGAGCTACCTAGATGATGCCCCACAGCAGACATAAGTACAGCCAACACAACATATGACCTACAGCTAAGTAGGTCAGAGCTACCTAGATGATGCTCCATACAGCAGACCTGAGTACAACCAACGCAACATATGACCTGAAGCTAAGTAGGTCAGAGCTACCTAGATGATGCTCCATACAGCAAACATAGGTACAGCCAATGCAACATATAACCTAATATAATTTCATTCTCCCAACATTACACTGATAGCGCCCAGTAATACTTCCCTCACAACAGACGCCTCTCCTGAAGCATGCATATAAACAACGGTGTATTAAAGAAGGTTAAAATCATTTGCTTCACAGTGCATCTGCAAAATACGGTATTTTTCTTAGTGCGAAATATATGATTTGAATAAATAAATCGAATTATGTTTAGGTAGAAATTCAACCGTTTATGTAATTTGAATCTATTTGATATACTGCTTCTGCTTATTTATAAAATAAATAATTGGATTAATACACACAAAAGCAATTTAGGTTATATATTCTATTATATTCTATCATTTGAACAAGTTTTTCACACTAATGTGTTTTACTGTACTAATTATCATGTTTTTATGTATGTCATGTCATATCATATCATATGCAAATGTATATCAGCGGTATCAAATAACTAATATCATTTTTGCAAATAAACAAACCGGTATATTTAGTATTGAATATGGATATTATTGATTTTTTTGAAAATCAATGAAACTTTTATTAAACTTCCTATCATTCGATTCAGTTGAAATTTGGTATACTTCTAAATACTTCTCAATATTAAAAAAATATATATATTTAATTGGTATCAATTTTATGGCATAAATTTTTACGTCATAAACTCTAGTTAGAAAACTATATAGGAAAATAACCACATATATGCTATATATTTACCTATATATGATATAACTTTTGTTAAATGCAACCAATTGACTTGATTATTTTTGCTTCTGATTCCAGATCACAATATCTATATTTGTTGATATATTTTTATAATTACACTACTTATACAAATAATCTATAAGTAGTATAAACTGCTATTTGAGTATTATTTTAAATTGCTGGTTATTTTAATAAATCATTTTATTATTCAAGTTAAATGTATGTAGTTTACGATAAACTTATTTTTTCTATTAATGTTGCAAGTTTTAGCTCTTAATATCATCGGCAAGTATGAAAACCCAGGGGGGGTATAAAATAGTTAAATAATAACACCATTTTCCCTGGTACGTTAAATTAATATAAATTTTATTTATTATATACTTCATTTAGATAAATAGTATTTTACATAGCTACTACTGAGTAAAAATATCAGAGTCGTACACTATATAGTTATATATTAAGATGAAATCTATATTGTTTTTTTATAGTTTGAAGACAAATAAATCAATGCTGAGTCGTACACTATATCGTTCAATCAAAACTTCATGCATTTCTTAGAATAAAAAATTGGCATAGGCTACCCCCCTCTAAGGACGAAGGGTTAAATTAAACCTTTAAAGGCGTCTATTCAGAGCATATATATATATATATTTCCTCCGTATTTGAGTGATCTGTGTAGGCACCCGTATTGTAGACGCGTACTTCAAAGTTTGTTTATTATCTATTCAAAATCTCACCCCAGATACACTATACAATACTGTTATAAATAGACCCCAACATTACCCGGACATAGTAGCCAGGAAGGGGCACCTCTACCAACCGCTCTACCAACACCAACCCCGTCGTCCAGGTGCCCCAGCTAGTGGAGCAGCTGGGCCCACGTCGCCTAATCTTGGCCTCCCTGGGCGGCATGGTGCTGAGCGGAGTGTGAATCAGTCCCGCACTCCAGTGGCGCGCCTACGGGATCGCTATGCTGGGCATTCTCACCTTCGTCGTGAGCTATGCCGCGGGCCTGGGCTGCATTCCCCAGCTCTTGGGTGGGGAGTACTTCCCCGCTGGTGGGGGTGTACGGACGGCCTCCTTCGCGCTGGCTGCCTTCCTCAACTGGGCCGCCAATCTGGCGGTTGGGGTTGGCTTCCCGCTGCTCTCGGTGAGCTGGCGGACTCCTGTGGGGCACTTGGGCCAAACTTTTTTTAATTTAATTTTTTTTAAGCTTTAATAATATCTATGTGACACACGTACAAAGATTTTCATGCAAACACGAACCCACAGCTGTTAGCCAGGAACAGGAGAGTCCGAGGGCGGGCTCGAACCTGCTCCGAGACAACACCCTTGGCATCCGCAAACCAGCGTCTTAACCACTCGGCCATTCCCATTCCCAAAATGTAAGGTTCCAAAGTCTCGCACCATACTTTAATCACTTCTATCCTTTTATAATTATAATTTCAATATATTATTTGATGTGTCCCTAGCTTTTTTTTCAATATTAGATTTAATAGACTGTCTTAATGTAATTTTGATTTAATCCTAATAACTGTTTTAATAAAATTATCTTAATCCACAAGTTTGACTTGCCCTGTTATAACTACAGTCCTATTTTGTTGATAATAGACTCTAGGGGCCTACTCTAGGGGCCTACTATTTATAAATCGATTATTTTGTCATATATTTCGACTTTAATTAATTAAAACTTACATTTCACGATTCACTCTTCAACAAAATTTTGTTATCGATTATTGTCACGTGGTTTACGAGATCACGTGTGCGTATTTTCATGTGACCTCAATAATTATGCTTCGAGAATCTGCCGCAAAAGAGAAGAGAATTTTTTTTTCACAGAGTTTACATCCTGAGAGACAGACAGCTAGACTTTTTCTCTTGGGTGATTGGCAGTTTACTTCTGCTTTACTCTTTATCATTGTAGCCTATAATGTTAAAAATATTTGAAACTCAATCAAGATTTTCTTCTATTTCTCGGTTGGTCCCCCTTCTCCCTTCCTTTATAGCATTCTGATAGTCCTCGCGAAGATACAATCGAGATCAAGATGGGAGAAACTGAGAAAAATCAATCTAGACATTTTTCACAATTGATGTCTAGACAAGTAGCACATGGAACGATGAACAGAAACAGAAATAAAGCATTTCATTGTGTATGCGGTACATACAGGAACAATACATTTATGCTTTCATTTTAATTATTAAAATCAACGATGACATAATTAATATTTTTACTATGGTATCCCTTTCTTAAAATAAAAAACTACCCGGGAAAATCTGATAATTTGAAACTTCGAAAAGTATTCCGTATATTTCCATAGCAAAATTAAATGATACAAGACAATGAAAAAAATTGTATTTCTTATAGAATGCACTAACTGATAAAACAGGCAAATTTTCATATTAACATTCAATATTACTCATTCTTATTAAAAAAGAATAAAATTATATTATATTAAATATCACAACATCTTCAGTGAATTCAATATAACACATTTTAAAAATATACAATTAAAAATGTTTAAAAGTTGTTTGAAAGGTAGTTTAAAATCAAATGAGGAACTTGGATTAAACTGGTTTGTATTGAATGTTTGGCATTCCGAGAAAATAATCGTTGTATCCAGCAAGTTATTGGGATATCGTTAATTATGACATGCCATTTTTGAAAACGTTATATAAAAGATATATATATATATATTTAACAGTTTGCCTTTATTATTATTAATTGATGTTACATTTTAGCACACCAATGGATTCATGCAGATATTAATAATTTGCTAATAATATACAATGCTCTTTAATTATATACAACTGTTAGTTACATTGAATATAATATGAACCATTTATATTGTATAATCATGTAATCTTAGACCCATGCAAGAGCAAAGCTTAAATCTATTCGGAACAAAGTCTAAAGATATTACATAATTCACCGATTAAAACATTTTAACCAAACTTCCTTTATTATTTTATACTATAAAATGTTATAATTTTTGTGGGCAACTGAAATTACTCAAATATAACGTGCCATACACATGCCTTCTAATTACTTGTTAAGCTTTTACGAAGTTCTTGTAACTCCATTATAGGAAATATCAATTCTATAGCACTTTATTGACAGCAAACATTAATATCAGCAAGCACATTCTAGATTGCTATGTATTTCCAAATACAAATAATGAAACAATAAAACAAATTTGTATTCTACAAGTGGGCCTTAGTGTTGATATCTCGGCGACTCTCAGTTATCGTAGCAGAAAAATATTTGACACAAATACTGTGAAGATCGTCATTGGACATCCTTTTTTGGGTAAAACGACTACAAGCGGAAAACGACATAGTGCACTACGGGCTCGGTTGAGGAGTGTGGCCACAGTTGGGGTCAGTGGCAATGCTTCAAGAGTGGCGATACGACAAAACAGGTGAGACCAATGAAAACACGGACATTAAATTTGTTTTGATTTTTAAAGCTAAAATTGATTTGTGATTTATTTATATGTAATTTTATAATTAAAGTGACAATTTATATCTGCATATATTTATATATATCCTTATATAAATTACATTATTTCATTCCGTTATTCAACACCACCACAAAACTAATAAATATATTCATCATAAAAACCTCTAATTTTTAAGCGAGGCAAAATGTGGTTTTATAAAAGAACTTCAAACAAACCGAAACTAGGTGAACTGAAGTTAAGCGAAATGATGATCACGTTTGACATGAAATACTAATTTTTGATTACATGAATGTTCCAATTACGTTGATTTAGCTAGGATTTTATATTTTTGAGTATTATTCGACAAATTTAAGTATAGAGGAATGTTTTGTCGTCTGTCATATTACGAAAGACAAAATATTGAAAATTGTAATGTGTTGAAAATCTATCTTCTAGTAATGTTTTTTTGCAAATTCTCGTGGCTTCCTAATATTTTTGAGGAAGCTACTGTTTGAATTAGGAACAATAATCAGGCCTAAATGTAAATTGTGAATATCTTAATAGTAGTAGGAGATATGTCGACTCTGGATCAAGCCCCCCCCTAC
>JAUZND010057220.1:0-33691 GCA_034780555.1 Coelogynopora nodosa
ATTCGTCAAGTATATTAAACATTCGTCATATATATATTAAACATTCGTCAAGTATATTAAACATTCGTCATATATATATTAAACATTCGTCAAGTATATTAAACATTCGTCATATATATATTAAACATTCGTCAAGTATATTAAACATTCGTCATATATATTAAACATTCGTCAAGTATATTAAACATTCATCAATAATATTAAACATTCGTCAAGTCTATTAAACACTATTATAATATATATTTATGGCTTACATTTTTTGTAATGTGTATTAAGACATTTAAATATCGTGTTATAAAATTAGTAATAGTAGCATACTTAATTAATTTTCTAATTGACTAGTACTTAATTGACTTATTTGTCCACGAGTCAACTTTTATACTTATTTATATATTTTTAGAAAGTGTAGTTAACTTTTTATCTGATTGAAATTAAATTTTAAAAAAAAACTCTAAATGTACATTTTATTATCACAGCCACTTTAACATAATTAATTATTGAATTTTTTTAAATTTAAATTTTTGGTACTTTTTACAATGTCTTTTTTATTTATAAATACATAGTCATTTTAGTATCACTTTTAATAAATATTAAATAATTTCTATTTCACTACAGTAGGTTTCAATTTTTATTGTCTTTTTGTACATTTATTAAATAAAATCAGTAGTTATAATCTATTAAATTTAATTTAAATAACATGAAAAATTAGGCGTTTTTTTTAAATTAAATAATTTACGTAAAACGGATTGTTTCAATTATTCTGGACTGTATAGTTTTAGCCTTAAAATAAATAAATATATTATTGTCTTTCATATATTTTTATATAATAAAAATGTTTAAATTGTATTTTATTGATTGATATATTTAAAGATATATTTTTTATTATTTTAATTATTTAACATCTTTTACTGATTTATATAATAACAATGAACAATCAGAAGTTAAGTTACTAACTTTTTATTATCGTTAATTAATTATAATTATTTAACAACAAGTTTTTCTAACATTTCTGAAACAAGTAATATTACCAAATACTACGTAGACCAATTAAAAATACAAAAATTGGCAAGGCCAGGTGGGAAAACGTAGTACCTATATAACAACGACAAAAGATATGGAATTAAAAATATATACATACATTTTGTTTAAACTTATCATCCTAAAAATGTATGTTTTTATATGTTTTTTATGTTTTTTTATTATATACGAAAATCAAATTTTATTAAAAAAAAGTCGCATTCTCGACTACTGGCAACTATTTTATTTATAATATGTAAAACAGGGATCCAAACCAAACCCTGGATCAGCTCAGGTGAAATATTAATTTCCAGACCCCAATTCTGCCCCATATTGATGGTAATCTGTTTTGAGCCCTTTCATCCGGGTATATAATAAGACTGCAGCAATTATTTACAATTAAATTATAACTGCTGCCTACTATATACAATACTCTGTATAGTAAAAATGACAATCAATGGGGGAGATTGGTAATGAACTATTTTGCGATAACTTTGATATACCTTTATACGCTCTCGCCTATACCTATAGAACCCTTGTAGTGTGAATAAACTAAAACAAAAGGAAGCCGGTACTTCATCATTTGAATTTAATAAACGTATGATCAAATCTGAGATACAACGTTGTAAAGGCTGTCTGTCTGAATGCAACGATTTTTAATTACTCCGGAATCTGATACAAAAGGTGTTGTTTAAAATCACATGATTATTATAATTATGCAATTATATATAAATAGTTCGTCTGAATCTAATGCATACTGCACTAATCGATAAGTTTAAAATCAAGCCCGGGTTGTTAGAATTCCGAAATATAAAATAGCATAATATTCTTAAACACCTGAACGCCCATAGGTGTTAGAAAATATATTAACATTGACATTGAATGTTTAAATATATTTCATAGACTGTCAAGTAATTATAGGAAAACTTTTTCATATTGTATTATATAAGTATTTATAATTAATTACTTATGAAACAAACCTGTGGTCTTCTCTTAATTCGGAAAAACAGAATGGAAATTCTTTTTATCAAAATATTGATTTATCGATCATTTTATCATGTTTGTAATTTATTGTTTTTGGTTGATTGTTAACAGATAATTTATTTTCAACTAAATCTCAATATATCAGTTTCTTTTATTTTTGTTCCATTTAATATTGAACCTTTTATCGTAAGACATATTTATATTGGAAAATTGTAATAACGCTTGGTCACGATTTTTTAATTTATTAAATGCATATAATTGGTTCCATTTTTTGTCCAAACCACTTCACCGCACAAGAAATGTCATTACTGAATGTGAATAATAATAAGAAGAATGATGACGTCATTCACCCACGTTTATGAACACGACAATTATTTTAATATGTTACGTTTTTAATTGAAATTGTAGGGCCATGGGAGCTGGCATATTGGAATGTCAAGATTAATAAATTGAATTTAATTCAATAAACAGCTATTCTGGAAAACAAAGTATTATTGTATGTTGTATTGTATATGAAATATTAAAAAAATGAAGCAAGCATAATTATACCTGTAGGATTAAAAAATTGGCATTCCATAGTGATAATATAAATGTTATTTTCCGCTTTATAATATAAACAAAACAAATTTTAAGTGTTTCATTATATTTATGACTATCATTGGGTACAAATGTACAAATCTACAAAGATGCAAAAGATGCAAATGTACAAGGATACAACTATAAAACTACATAGGTACAACTATAAAACTACATAGGTACAACTATAAAAAAAGTTAAAAAGGTACAACTGAATATAAGCATTAAAGCCCTCAACATGAGGATTTGTTATGAGTTGATATTTATTCGCTCGCTATAGTATGCTTTCATTTCACTATTAAATAATGTATATGTCACCCTCAACAGCGCCAGCTAGCTATACAAATTCAACTATTTTGTAAAGGACAAAGGATGACTAATGTTATATCCCGAACAATAAATAGGGCAAATTATATTTTGGGGAAAATGTGTAATTTGTCACCGACTATTATTTTTACAGAATGCCTGTATTAATATAAACCTGCAAAAAAATGCATTTGGTGGCAATTCATATTGGTCGGGTACTGAGTGTATTTATGAGTACATTTAATCATACTTTTGCGATCTTACGCTGCTGAATACATTAATAATGCGCAACTTCTATATATATTAGGGGGTGAAATAGCCCAGTCGGTTAAGGCGCTGGTGATTAAGTGTGAAGCTAGCGGGTTCGAATCCTAGCAGTGTACCTTATCTCTCCCTGGCAGACAGCTGTGTCTGTCGAGTGTTTAGCAACTCTTCTGAGTTTGTTCAGAATGACATACAATTTGTATCATAAAACCCATGAGGGTTTCCAAAAAAAAAATAAAAAAATAACCTGAAACATTATCGTGCTTCCCCTTGTTAGATGATGGCGTCAACTATGTTATACTAATATAAAAAAGGTTTTTCGAATACGATTTTAATACAGAGAAATACAAACAGGCCTTTTGTAATTGATATGATGTATAGGTATATAACGAAACAAATAGAGGTCGATAGATATAAGCATAACATTAAATTTGACTAAATTTAATTTAATATTAATGAACTTCATCAGAAGAAAAGCTAAAAAGAAATTATGTGTAAATCAACATGTATGTGTATTGTAGCGCCGTTGAACATTTTTGGAAATTGTTAAGATCTTAATTTTTTTTTAAAAATCATTTTTTTTATTCCGTCAAAATATGATGATGACCAGCAGATACATAGTAAGATTGACTCTGATGAAATGTTCTTTATGGATAATAGATTATAATGACATTGGATATATCAGACACTGAAAAAAAAACGTAATAGAAAAAGGCGGTTTCACATTGCTCTCAGTTTATTAAACGAAATGATTAACAAAGTCAATTTTAAAAATTAGCTCCATAGCATGATGATACATTTTTTAATCGTGGAATGAACAGGTATCGTTCACATCATAAATTATATAAATTGACACAATAAATTAAATAATAAATGAAGTCCCCCACATGATATGAAGATCATCCATCGTCTGTAGAAAAAACGGTTTAATCTAATGTTCAACTAATATGCTACGTAGGGAATATAAGAATGCTTTATACACTAGTCAGAGTATTCGATTCTGTGACGGATACTTTGTGCTCACCACATCCTCCTGAGCTATATTTTAATTAAGTGAATTTGGTTTCTGCATATCTGGTAAAGGTTAGTTCTGCTGTAGCTCATAACTTGTAGTTCGTAGCTCGGCAACTTCTTGTCGCTAATTAGTTTGTCTGTTGTATTACATATTTTTTTTATTAATTTAATTTATACATTTTGATTCTATTCACTGTGATTATTTATTAAGTAAGTAAATGGTTAATAAAGGTTTTGTGAAATATACCAAAAAATATGTTGGAATGTTTTATTATATTTAAATCTAACAACAGTACTACATTGATTTTTATGTTTGCTCTAATGCAGCGCAATCATTCAATTTTTGAGAGCTGTCTTCGAATTTTGTAATGTTTTTGCTTTATACATTCAGTCTATGATTAAAACTTTGGTCAAGCCATTACATTTTGAAATTGTATAATTTTTTGTATTGTTTATTTTTGAAAAATATATATGTTAATTAATATTTAAATTATGTTTTTATTCCTTTCTGTAAGTTTAGCTATTCATGTAATCTATTGGTCTGTCAATTATTGGTCTGTCTATTATTCAATTGTTTGGCCTTTTTGTAAAAAATAAATTTTCTTATTTTAATATATAGTATGTTGCCATCGCAACACATATCTGCCACTGTACTAATAGAACACATATTTAACACGCGTTTACGTGTCTGTGTATTATAATTGAACCATTATACAAGTTGCATATTTTTTTTATCGTAATATATCTATACAATGTATATATGTTATGCTTAAACACTCATGTAAATCAAACTTTATCAATAGACACATGATTATTGATACCACATTATTGTACATGGAATATATATATATATATTTACATACTCATACATGTAAAGCTTGAGGTATGTACCACTCCCACCTGAAACTCGATGGAATATGAAAATCTGGGTCACATGTAGGTCAACAAAAGCAGGTCAGTATGGATTAATGCGTCAGCAAAAGTGGATCACAATAAAAAATTGAATGAATTCGATGAATTCAATGTGTAATTTTAATCGAAATTTTGAGTAATTAATTGTAAACACCTTTTCGATTTTTAAACCTCGCTTTTATACATTTGAGCTTTTTATCCCCGTAAAGTGACATACAATTAATTAAATATATTTTCTATTTTCAAAGTGTGCGCACGCAATTTTTCAAATAATAATATTAACAACAATTTTTTAAGGAAACATTATATGAAACAATTTCTGAGATTCTTTAGGAGCGTTAACTGTAATACTTGTTCAAAATAAGGCGTTTGGTAAACATAAAAGAGTTATTTTAAAACTTAATACAGCGCATTGTTGTAGAATTTCAATTATACCTAATAAAGATTTGTAAGGAATCCGAGCATAATATGCAAAGTAAAATTATAATTTACCTTATCCCTCCATCAAAGCATTGCATAACAATCTATTAAATATACTTAATCCTTATATGTAATGTTCAGTTCTTTAATGGAAAATGCAATTAAAATGTTTGCTGGACAATATTTTTCTCAATGTTTATTCTGGATTATCAAATTAAATATAATGATTTCTGTATATCATAACAGCTGTTTTATATAAATAGCACATATTGTGTTTTCATGAACTTTTTGAAAATAATATAGTTTCATATATTTTGTGGAAGTAAAATGCGGGATGAAATATGTTACTTTTACTAACTTAATATTATTTTTGATTTGTCTGAACTCTTTATAAAACTTATATTAAACGAATATGTTATCATACGAATTATGTGTACTACGGTTAATATTAATAATAAATGATATCGACTATTGTATAGGCCTAGTGGTTATTTTCAGAAAAAATATTTTTTTAAATAGTACCATGAAGTACATATTATATATATATTAAATAATATGGAAACTACATAACGGTAAACATATCGAAAAACTTTAATGTTTATTCGCAAAAATAGTAAATAATACTTCTAAGACGATTACAGTGAAGTAAATATAAATACATACAATAGATCTAACATTAAGGGCAAAAACACGGTAACGTAAGGGAAAAAATAGACATTTATTTTATATTCAAGCATATTTAATCAGTATCATTTACATTTATATATAAAAACATATTTCATTGTCAAACGTTAAAAAACTTAGAAAAGTGTATTTCCAAAATGTTTATTAGATTAATTATGGTGGGCATTTGGTACAGCCTTTTAAACTTTTGTAACGTAGGGGACATCCCATAAATAAATTAGGGGACATCTCACAAGTATATATACTTTTATCATTTAACAATATTTTATTTAAATAAATGATGAGGTATTATAAAACTATTGCTATAGTGTACATATTCAGTGTCATTTATTATTAGCATGATGACTATTAACCCCCTGTCACCCTCTAATCAACTTATTATACCATATTTATTTTTATAAAAAACAAGTCATTTTCTATCTAAATTAAAAAATATGATTAGTATATTTTATGAAATATTTATGATGATATATAATTGTATAAGCTAACATAGGACAATTGATTCTAAGGATAACAGAACATATATACAATCGGTTAATTGTCTTTTATGATGAACACCCATTTATATGTATTACATAATCGAGAAGTGCAACATTTGATAGATAATGAGTAAGTTTTACACAAAATAGAATGATCAGTGATATTAGCTGGGCTAATACAATACATCTTTTGGTTGTACTCTGGATAGTGATGAGATCTCCATACACAGTACTCACTTCCTTGGATCGGGCATCGATTAAAGACCGAGGAATGTTCATAAATATTGTCGTTGTTATATTTTTCAATAGAAAATGAGTCGGCACCTTTAATTAGTGAACCCTCCTTCGATTCTTGAGCAACATTTTGTTTTAGTCGACTGCCGATGCTATCGACGGCCCCCTTGCCGTGGCAAGATGCAAAATAATGCCAAATAATTTTGATTTCGAATTCTTGTTCCAAGATAAAAAGGTGGTAAAAATTGTATTTGCATTTGAATTGCGATTGGCTGCCTGTTTTTTGTGTTATGTAAATATCGTTATGTATATAATATTGGATAAAATACCTTAATTAGCTATTAAACTGAGCAAATACTCAATCATAATGTGAAATAGCTTTTAACAGAGATAATTGAAAAAAATGTTAAAGTAAGGGACACATTTTTAAAATGTGGTTAGATTAGCATTGAAAGTTCCATAAAAATATAAATTCAGTATATTATCTTCCTGCATAGTAGTAGGTAGGTTCGTGGTATACAATAGATTTCAAAACGATGGAAAATTAACTCACAAAGAAACTAATTACACATTTTTGTTAACTTTACGGAGACACAAAATCCAGGCACCATATTGATACTGAGTTCAATTTGCAATGTTAAATAAGTAAAAATGTTAGTGCATTGTATTGTTCAAGAGCAACATTAATAAATACAAAATATTTGTAATGTCTAGATACTTCTGTCTTATGTCTATGGTCTGTCAGATAATTAATGTTTTTTTACTACTGATTTGAATAAATGTACTAGGAATCTTTGAAAATATGAATTACTTTTATTACAAAAAGACTCCAATAATATTGTTGGAGTTTCATATATGTAAGCAGTTAAGTCTATTTAGCAATAACAAAAAATACTTATTATTTAAATCTTTTATTTTTTGACCCATGGTACAATGTTTGCGTTTTGGCCCGTAGGTAATTATTTTTTTTGCATAATGGTTGGGTTTGTCAGAATTGTCTGCTTTAAGAGCAGAAAATAAAAATAAATCACTTTAGATGAGATACCAATTTGAAATACATCATTATAAAGGAATAGATAGCCTGTATTCATTTTTTTCCAGTTCATCGCTGACTGAGAGGCTTATCCAAAACTTTGACATTTTATACTACCTTTGCTAATGAGCAAAAGATTTGAAACGCACTATCGTAAAATCTATCAATTTAATAACAAAAATTAATATACACATACAAATTTATTTAAAATTAAATAAAGTCGACGTGTACAAAAAATAATTATTATAATTAACATTAATTTGGTTTAAAATTGTTTTGATTTATTTACTAAAATAAATATTTCATATATTTATTTTTAAAATTTGTATTATTTAATATGTATATATATATATATATATAATATGTATTTCATGGTACTATTTTTTGAACTATTTTTTCTGAAAATAACCACTATACAATAGTCGATATCATTTATTATTAATATCAACTTTGTGGTACACATAATTCGTATGATAACATATTCGATTAATATAAGTTTTAAAATGTTTAGACAAATCAATAATAATATTAATTTAGTAAAAGTAACATATTTCATCTCGAATTTTACTTCCACAAAATATATGAATCTATATTATTTTCAAAATACATGAAAACAAAAAATGTGCTATTTATATAAAACAACTGTTCTGATATACAGAAATCATTATAATTAATTTAATAATCCAGAATAAACATTGAGAACAATTTTGTCCAGCAAACATATTGATTGAATTTTTCATTAAAGAACTGAACATTACATATAAGGATTAAGTATATAATGGATTGTTATGCAATGCTTTGAAGGATAAGGTAAATTATAAAAAAAGTCAGAATACGCCTACAAATTGTCAGGAAATGTATAGAAGGTTGGGTACATTTATATGTAGTTTTTATAACTTGTTGAATGGTATAAGCCAATAAAATTTTAAAAAATACGATATGTTCTAAAATGTGTAAATGGAATAATGTAAATATTTGTTTACTTACGAATATAAATCTAATTAATTTAATATATTATATAACTATTATAATTAATGGGAATTTTTTTTAATTTGATAGGTGTCATATACAATAATTTCTGAAAGAGTTAGTTGTGCTTTTATTACGCTTAATAATAAATTAGATTTGATCGATGTATTTGAAATATTTGAAAGGAATTTGATTATTTCTTTGTTTAATAAAATATCAATTATTCTAATCTAAGACGACTCTATCGATTAAAATTAAAATTTAGAAAGTTTATTAATAATTAGGATTTTAACACTTGCGGGCTAATAACAGTTTTTGCTGTTTGTTTTTATATGCTGCATTTCCGGGAGTAAAACGGAAATGTTCTATAGTAAAAGTTTTTATGCAGCAATTAAATGAATACAACTTAGCTTATTGATTGTTTTAATGCTAAATTCAAAACTAATCAAGATACTAAGTGTAAAACTTTGAATACTATTACTTCTTATCCTAATTTATAACAGCAAAGTATTTCAATTAATTAAAAAATATATAATATAATATTAAATGTTTTATATATCAATATTGCGTTTAATATACTCGTATTCAATATTGCGTTAAATACATCCAACCCATATTTTAATGTATCAATCTCATTTTCGTCAGGAAATCATCGGTAAAATGTCACTAAGCGTAACATACATTCTAAAGAAACGGTCGCAATATGCATTTAATCATTAAAAATTATGCTCATCCAATATCCGATCAACTGTCTAAAAGTGTTACAACACGTTTCCAGTTCCAACCGTTTCCAAAGTTATTGTACCAACTGATTGTATCTAGACATCATCCGTTTACTGATGTCATATTATATTTTATAGTAATTTTATCAGATTCTATTCAATTCCTTAACACCACCACAAAAAAAGTATAATATATAAAAAGGCCAGACATTATCAAAGCGACTGTCAAATAAAAAACAAAATGTTATAAATATTATCTATATGGTTTAAATAACAGAAACAAAATTCAAGACTGAACTCCAGTATTGTCAATTAAAAAAAACGTGTTATTATAAAACCACAAATAATATATATATTTTTAATGTTTACAATCCAAATATAGCTTCTTGTATTGTATATGTAAAACAGGCCTGGAGTTATAAGATGGCAAGTCAACCCTGTGGATTTAAAAGACGATCCTGTGCAAGTCAACCCTGTGCTTTTCGATCCTGTCCAATCGAAAAAGCACAAGAATAATTGGGGATAGGCCGGTTCACAAGGAAGAACACATGCAACAAATTATATTTAATATAATGAAGGGTAGAAAGTTGATGCGGTTTTAAAGATGTTGGATGTCAAACTTTCATTTATATGTTATATGCTAACCGTTATTACTGCTAACTTATATGGTACCCCGTATATGCTTTTGATGCTTTCATCATATTTGGTTTAAAATAGATTTACCAAATTTAAAAGTATCTACAGGGCCTGGAAATGGAAACTCCTAATGTAACAAAATAGCTAAATAACGAAAAAGAAAATTTCAAAGTACTGTGTTCTGGTATGCATATACCAAAAAAGCAAATTCATTCTTTAGAAAAAGTTGAACAAATAGCAGCGGTACATGACGTAATAATATACAGAACAGTTGAAAACTGTCACTTCGCTTGCTTTACCTTGTTTTACCTTGCTTTACCTTGTTTTACCTTGCTTAACCATGCTTTACCTTGTTTTACCTTGCTTTACCTTGTTTTACCTTGCTTAATCTTGCTTAACCTTGCTTTACCTTGCTTTACCTTGCTTTAACTGTTTTACCTTGCCTTACCTTGCTTTGCCTTGCTTTACCTTGTTTTACCTTGCTTAACCTTGCCTTACCTTGCTTTACCTTGCTTTACCTTGCTTTAACTGTTTTACCTTGCCTTACCTTGCTTTACCTTGTTTTAACTGTTTTACCTTGTTTTACCTTGCTTTACCTTGTTATACCTTGTTTTACCTTGCTTTACCTTGTTTTACCTTGCTTAACCTTACTTAACCTTGCTTTACCTTGCTTTAACTGTTTTACCTTGCCTTACCTTGCTTTACCTTGCTTTACCTTGTTTTACCTTGCTTAACCTTGCTTAACCTTGCTTTACCTTGTTTTACCTTGTTTTAACTTGCTTTACCTTGTTTTACCTTGTTTTACCTTGTTTTACCTTGCTTTACCTTGTTTTACCTTGCTTTACCTTGCTTTACCTTGCTTTACCTTGCTTTACCTTGCCTTACCTTGCTTTGCCTTGCTTTACCTTGCTTTACTTTGTTCCGATCCCATATATAACCTTTGTACAATTTAACCTTATCAAGCTTTACCCGGTAAACATAATTAGACATGACATTTCTATTTCAACGGTGCATATATTTTGGTAATCGGCTGCCATGGTAATGATATAACAATGTAATTTCTAGTATTTGTTTTCAACAACCACTAACACTGTACATATCAATAAACTGTTTGTTATGTCTACTGTCATTACTTATGGTCAAATTATTTCTCCTAGATCACTCTTTTAAGATAACGTTTTTGATATAGATTATATCATACTTGGCAGGGACGCATGTAATAAAATAGAGTGAAATATTTATAACTGGTGGTGTATATAAAATAGCCAAAACAAAACATCGTTTGGCTAATATCAAGTTTACGATAAAACCAAACTAAAATAATATATTTGTAATCTGTTACCCAAAATATATATTCCGAATCTTTTAGTAAACCCTTCTGTTATACGGTGATATTTATTTATTTCCTCTGATTAGTTAATTTTGAGTTGAATATTAATAGTTTTTTTAGTGACAAATATGGTTTCCCTAGCATCGATAGAAATATCTACCTCGCCTCATTAAGACCTTCACACTGCATACCTACATAGGAGGTATTCATTACTACCTTCATAATGCATTTATTTAGTGGATAAAAGATCATTAGAGGGTTTCAGATTATGGTTTACAGATTATAAGTATTTATATCAATTAAATAATTATTTCACAGATAACAAATGAGGATGTATATATCTGTTGAATTTCTCATAATAATATAGCAATACACTACAAATGAATACTGAAGATAACAATATTAATTGATGTACATGTCATGTGTTTCAAACCAGTTTCAAACCAGTTTTTTAAATTTTTTTATTAGTCAACAGTTATAGTATTATAATTATATGTACAATAATGTATAGATACATGAAAATATAATAAAAATAAACACGAAAAGAATATGCAGTGGAGAGACACATGGAAACATAAATGAATTTCAATTGTATTAGTTTCAGTCACAATCATATACCTGTATAGCCATCAATCACGACAGGACACATTTTTGCGTAATATTTAGATACTGAGGGATAGAAATGCGCTGTATATTCGTGAAATTGGGCATGAAAACTTGGAATTGCCGAGCAGACAATACGATAGCTTAAAAATCAATTTCTCAAACTAAATAAATTTGCGCATTTTTATTTAAAACTTTAAAATGTATTACAAATTGATGATCAGGCAATTTTTTAAAATAAACATTGAACTGTGCATCTTATGCAGATCACACCGATGGACAGGCTTCAGACTATTAAAACAAACTGACATTATTTATGGCAATTAATTAAATAAACAAATTAATCAATCTTCCCCGATAACAAAAAATTCTTCCGTGCAAAATGCTAAATGGGGTTTCCGTCTATAAAATCCAACTGAACCGATATTGGCTCTCATGTGTTAATTTCGAAATGTGTGCTGGTTACCGCGCGGAGGAATTGTCCAACGGATGGGGAGGCAAATAAAATGAAAAAATCGAAAAACATTTTATTTCATTATCTGTAATGCAAAAGGAGTTTACATCCGATTGAGTTGTATATATCCAATCTTTGTTTTTTCAGAAATTTTGAGAAAAGTGGTTCACGTGAGTTTATAACCAATTATGTTAACGTTATATATATTAATGATCTATATTCACCTGATATATTAACCTTGTAAAGGCTATTGTAGGGCTATTTAATAATGTTTGTATTTATTTATAAGCATACAAGTAATAAATATGCTAATAATATTATCAAATTTAGCCTATTTTTTTTTTGGAAAGGTATATGAAATTTTTATGTCATTTTAATGAATTTGTTTCAACGGCTAACATTTTATGACGCCACTAGGTGCTCAAGAAATAATATTTTAAAATATAAAATTTAATTGTACTATTTTCCATTCCATATTTTTTTGGGAATATTGGCAATTTTTTTAATTAAATCTAAGCAATTAATTGAATAAATTTTAAAATAATTATTAAGCTTTAATTTGTATATGACGTTAATTGATATGATGGTAATTGTTACTTTGTAATGAAAATATTTCGTAAAATAAAAAGCAATCAAAATCATACTTTTGCAATAAAATTTGTTTTATACTATAGTTTGTATATTATATATGTATAGATTGCATTTGTTTTCAGCTAAAGTTATTTTTAGTAACTTTTAATAATTGTTTAGAATAAATTTATGTTTTATTTTCAAATTAATCATTGGAATACATATATTTTAAGTGACAATCGATTAAAATGTGCATAATTTTTACCCTCTCCACCTTGACCATTCTACAATTAATGCAACTTTGTGTTTTTTAACCATTTAGATTTTCATATATATATATTATGTATATAATATCCCGATGGCATAAATTCATAATTAACGCAGTAAACATTTCGAGTAAGAGAAATGAACACAACATGCGTTCAAGTTGAAAGGAGAAGTTTTTTGCAAGAATCCTGGGAGACACATATATATTTAAACAAACACCATTTTGACAAGAGCACACACCCGAACATATGTATGCACCCCAACGCCTACACTACAGTAGGAGGAGCGTTGTTTCAGGAAATTGATTATTTACAATTAACTATTACAACATAAACTATGTATATATTTACATATTATTTTATTTCACCATTTCAAAGTTAAACATTAGAAAAGATAAAACAGATTGTCAAAATAATTGATAATATTAGTCAACTCAGTGTTCTGTTTTCAAAGTATGTTTTATGTTGTTGAATTAGGTTCTCAATTAACAATGAAAAACAACAATATAAAATAAATTTAACTATTGTTTTCTATTATGAATGAAATTTTTTTATATTTATAAACTGATATTTTCTATTTTAAAAAAATGACTGTGTACTATTCTTTTTGATGAAAATGTAATAATTTTTTAAGATGTTTAATTATAATTTTTTTATAATCTTAAAAGAACCGATTGTATATACCTAGACCTTAGACCGGTTATGAATAACTTGCGTTAAACATGCTTGACGTTGGAATTGCTTTATCTGATGTGATGAAATTGTCAAAAAAATTAATGGAACTTTTTCTAAACTTGGAATATAATGTATCAACAGACACCTAAGTCACTTCTGTTGCTGTAGTTGATATTATTCTGCAAAATTCTCTTATCTATATATCTCCCAGAAAGGTGCAAGATCTCATGACACTGATGTCAAATGCCATACGAGACTCTACAAATCCGTGAATACTTGGGTGCATACTAATTAATTAGAAGTGCAATTCTCACAAAGTTCTTGACTTCTTTTGTACGAAAGTCTGTGAAAATCGGTCAAGGAAGTAAAGAAGCGCTGGAGATAATGTGACAAGTTCTGGGATGTAAAAATAAAATCGATATCAGTGTAAAAAAGATGATTATCTGTCATATATATCGTGGTTTTCTATTTTAGTCGCTCATCAATCTTCTAGGTAAATATATAAATAAATATCGCTTTCTGCATGTTACGGAACACTCAGAACGTTGTGGACAGAGAAGAAATAGCTTACGAAACCATTCTACAAAGTCCGACCATTGCTATGCTATAGAGAGTGTGTGAACAATGTTTGCCTTGAGGTCTTCAGAGACCAACGTCTGAGCATATATGACCAAACGATTCAATTCAAAAAGCATACACTGACACATGTCTTAAAAAAATATATACAGCAAAATAAAATTAATCTGAAATTTATATAATAATATCAAGCTGGTCTTTGTCATGATTTCTTCTCATATAATAGTTGAGGCACCAAGTAGGGAAATGTCTTGTATTAAAATACCCTGTGACAGTGTTCTTAAACTGTCTGAAGGTGATGTGGGGAATATATTTTATTATTATTATTTATTATTATTTTATCATTATTATTTATTATAATTTTATTATTATTTTATATTATGTGGATATGTATTTTTTATATAGACGTTATTCAATCTAAGTTGCAGACGCACATGCAGACGCACACGCTAGCCAGGAACGGGAGAGTCCGATAGCGGGCTCGAACCTGTTCCGAAACACCCTCCTCGGCATCCGTAAACCAGCGTCTTAACCACTCGGCCATTGTTGCGATAATTGATACAGCATCCTGGCATGGTTAGATGTAGAATGTTCTTTTCACAAATCGAATTCAGTCTATGAAACGTATGTATGTATATATAATATGCATAGTGAATTATTGTTTTTGCAGTTTAAATTTATTTATCATCGGTCACAAATTACTACTTTGTATTGATTGTGGAAGTGGAATTAATAATAAAATAATAAAAAGTAATTTATGTAGAAATAGTTATTGAAATTAAAAATAATAACAATAATATGTATTTGAGGCTAAATAACATCCTACTTAAAACAATTATGTATTTATAAATATAATGACAGATATTAATTTTTCAAATTATGACAAATATCTTAAATGTTTTTATAATTGAAAGATTATTTAGAATTCTTTAGAGATGAATACTTTGAACATTAATAATAATTTATATCAAATATGATAATTTTATAATATATAATTAAAAAATTATAAAATTATCATATTTGATACAAATTATTATCAATGTTCAAAGTATACATTTCTAAAGAATCCACCGGCACTAATTATTTTAGAGAAAGCTTATAATGACAAAACATAACTGCAACATTATAAAAAACTTAAAAATATCCATAGCGCGAAATGATAATTGTTTTATAACAATAATTCAATTTTACCGTTCATTGTATAATTTAGATTTTATTAAAATAAAAATTGTATTTATCAATAAAATATATAATCTTATGCTGCACGATGTAATTCATGTGTATATTTTTATTTTGTGTATTTTTTGTAATTCGTATGTAATCTCTCTGTACCAAAAAATCCTAAATTGTGGTTTTATGAAAAAAAATTACTATTACTAATAAATATATATATCTTTATATTAAATTATATAAAATAATCGTCAAATATGATTAATAAACAAATACTGAAAACATTTCAAAAATATTTATTATATTTAAGTTTCATATTTAAAGAATTATAAATTTATAAACCTGCTCTGACACACCTTTAATAAAAATTATTAAATTAAAGAAAAAAAGAAAGAAAAAAGTTTTTAAATTATATAATTATTACTATTATTACATTACTTTACTTAACCTCATAATGTATCGCACTATCATGTATTATTACTATTATCTACATTGACGCAACTGAAAGAAAAATTAATAAAATGAAGAAGAATCTAAAGAAAACAGTGTTTATTATTGTTTATATTATTCATATTATTTATGTGAATATTTATACATATAATTATGTTTTTAAATTTGCAAATGGTAAATTTAAAATAAAAAGCTAACATATTTAAAATAGGTGAAATGTGAAAAATATGTAATTTACACTTTAAATAACTGAAAATTCGTATCATGTTGAATACTACAACTAAGCTCCAACCACTGCCTGTAAACCAAGTGATCAAAATATTTTTAGATTATATATTTAAGGCCACAAAGAGAGATGTCCATTAAAAACTTTTTCTATCTCAAACTGTGGCGCATAGCAACGCCGCTATAAGCCATACAAACATAGCTTTTATAAAACAGAGAAGTCAACTAAAGAAACAACACAGAACAAAGGTTGGGACAACAATGTATGAAAGAGCTTTTTAGGTGTGCAATTTTGTACCACAATATTTTGAAGCATTTAAGACAAAAAGTTGGTTATATATATTTAATATGATCTCAGTTTGTGTACAGAAATGCTATGATGGATGTGAACAGCTTTCAAATAAGTTGTTTTTTCTTGTTAAACATCAGAAAAAATATTTCGTTTTTTCTCAGTGTAACATTGAACATTTAAATGCTGTATTTATAATTTGAAATTGTGAAGTTTGTTTTATAATTGGTATTTTTCATTTAAAATCATTAAAATAATAAAATTATTTTTCATTATTTTTATTTTTTAAATCAAAAATCATATTAATTCAAACATTTAATACTTTCCTTTTTAAGGGTATGTGTTATTTTATTATAATGATATTATTTTTATAAAGGATGATTCTTTTTCATTATTATTTTATAATTATTTAATCGTTTATTAAATTTAATCATTTTTATTTAAACATTTAATAATTTCTTTTTTAAAGGTATGTGCTATATATGACTATTCTTCCGCTGTTTTAGTTCACCGGCCATCTGATCGACGACGTTGGAGAGACCGACGTTGTGGGACATCACTTCTGATCGACGTTTGAGAGACCGGAGCTACTTTTGACCGACTTTTGAGGAACCGATGTCGTGGCACACCACTTCTGACTGACATGGTGACACCGATGTTGCTTGGACACCATTTATAACTGACGTTTGTCTTCAACATATAAAAATGTTGGACATTCAAGTAGGAGTGAATAATGGATGTATCCAATTAAATATGAAATACATTAAAGTTTATTGGTACGTGTCTATTATTACTATCGAATAATTATCGTAACTTAACACAACTTCAATTATTTAATCGTAAAATAATTTGAACTCATCTTAAAATTATTTTATCCCTGCGTGTAATATTGAATGATATGAAGAGGTATTTAATATTTATGATATATGTTCATATCATATAATTTAAAATTTAATAATAAAGATATACAAAAAAAATTCCACCAATATAACCCATATATGAATTTCTATTGTCTACTATTGTTTCACAATTGCAAATTGATTATTTTTGTTTAGTCTTTACATTTAATTATTATCTATATGAACAGGGAGAATAATTCAAATGACATAATTATTATTATATTATTATATTATGCTTCATTTTGAACAATCGAGCTCTTATTAACATGTTTATAATTTCGATGAAGGAGGGGTTGATTTTGAACGCTGTGCAGTGTTACATAAATTTATCTTCAAAACTGCGCAACATGATGGACATTACAAAATATTATTTAAAATATACGAATATTATCTGATGAAATAGAAAAACAAATGATGTAATGAAATTGTAAAAAATTGGATGGAACCAAATTCACTTCTCTTGCTCTAGTTAACACTCTTCTGCATTAGTGTAAAAAATGATGGTCAGTTTATAATTATGAAATTGATTAACTTTTTAAAAATTCACATTAAAATTGATGAAATAATATACGTGGTTTGCACGTGAGGACTATCTAATTTTATGAAATTTAGATTTTTAATTTTTTGAAAAATTATTTTAAAAATAATTAATGATTGTTTATTGACATCTGTTAATATATGTCAACAGCCCTATTACACATTATTGGTATCCTAAGTATAATTAACATTTTTACCACTGTAAAACAATTATATGAATTGGTTCTTAGATAAAAAATATATTAAAAAATTAACATATAAAATTTTTAATTATTTAACTCCCTAAATAAAAATAAATTTATTTCGTATATTCTATGCAATATTTTTTATTCCAGATATTTAATTGGAAACATGTACAATACTCTTTTAATAGTAAACCAGAAAAGTAAAGAATACAAAAGTTAATATAAAAAAAGTAAAAATAAATATTTTTATAATTATTTGCCTTATTTGATTAGCTTTTAATTAAATATCATATAGGCCTAATGGTAACATGAGGACAAATTTTCAAAGAAAATAAATTTTAATAAAAAATCGATTTAAACACACAATTTCAAATTTAATTTTTTCAATATTGAACATCTTTTTAGTGTGAACAATATGAACCAGTACATACATTTTCCGGTTTAACAGAATCATTAATTATTTTCCGTCTATTTAAATTATTGTATTACAAATTTTGAAATTAAAATGACCAGATGTTGAATATTATTCCTGGTATATAGAATGTCTGCGAAGCACAAAGGATTGAACATTTATAACGAATTTATGCCAGATAGATAATGTATACACGGTTTTAAATGATCGGAAAAGAATGTCCAAGTCGCGCGGTGACGGATAATATTAAACTGATACTTTGCAAAGATGTATCTCAATGACGAAACTGTGAAGGGGCCGATCCGGACCACCACGCCACATCGGAGATAAAAGTTCTCACTTAAAAAAATGTAACTATGGCAATATTATGTAAACATGAAACATCCATAATGATATATAAATTCTATTTATGAAAATATTTAAATAACGAATTTTCGCTATGTTGACTCAGTCTAAAAGGAAAAAAATGTTCATAGCGCATTTATTATTTGACATAATGTATACAATACTTTTATAGATATTTAGAATTTAAAATGAAACTAGAGTATAGTATTTAAAGTTTATATTATCAAATGTAATGCCATGTATAATGTTACATTATTGATGTTCCATGTATTATTATATTGTTCTCATTTTAAAATAGTTTAAAATTCCTTACAAATATTTATTATTATTAAAACTAACACAACTATCATTTAATCAACCAGTGTTACATAATCTTTGCTTCTATATGGTACACATTTTAGTAATATTCGACTGATCAATTATTATCATTTACTTGACGACGGAAAATATTGGAGATAAAAGTCGTAACCATTCATATCAACTCGGAAACGTTTTTTTTATTACTTTATTTATTACATATTTGCTCGTATTAAGGGAGGAAATGTAAAGGAAAATTATTAATTTATGAGTATCAAAATAATTATTAAAACTATCATGCATAATTAGTAGTCCCCTGCTATAATCTACATTACTTCAAACTTATAATATTATGTTAAATATGAAATCAATAATAGTGGATCAATTAATTAACCCATATCAACTTGTATTATAAACTATTTCCATAAGAAAGACGTCCAAAGGTTGCTTTTATTTTATCCTATCACAATAAATAAATACAAAAAATACTTTTTGTTTTGTTCAATTATATAAAAAGCTTTATAATTATACAATAAACATATTGACTTCTTGAAAACATATTTATTGCAAATATATAAAGATTTGTTTGCAAAAGATGTAACATTTATAAAGAACAACTATACGTTTGTGTAACATTAAGCCTATGTATGAATTATTACTTATTCATTTGTAATTAAATATATATTTATACATTTCTATTCCTATAATTAAAATAATATACACCAGAAAAAAACTTCATCTATTTAATGTAGAATTATAAATTTTAAACATATCAATTATAGTAGTAAAATAATTCTCAAAAAACGTAGTTATTTTAACAGAAACGATTAACAATTTTGAATGAAATTTACCTATCTTTACATAACAGATTTTAATCTTTACATAACAGATTCATCATAACTATCTTTACTTAACAAATTCATCATAACTATCTTTACATAACAAATTCATTATATTGTAGTTAATAATTTTTCGTGTAGTCCAAAATGTATCTAGCAGAACAATTTGAAATCCAAACATTTTCAATGCAACGTTTGTTCATGATAAATTGAATACGAATTTTATTTTCTGTGTGAAATAAATATTATTATATTTTAATATATTATACGATATTTTACAGTGTAAGTATTCTTTTAAGTTAAACTAAACAAGTGTTTATTATAAGTTTAAATACCTCCAATATTACTGAACATTCAGGATATGACGTTATCAAATTTCTAAACATTCACTTTTAAAATAATAAAAAGTCTATATTAAGGCGTAATCAATTTATAATTTTTGGGATATAAACAGTTTGTTTGTTTGTTAGAGGTTAGTATATAGACACAAATATATATATATATTGATAAAATAACCAAAATCAGTGGCGGATCTAAGGTTTCAGTCTAGCCGGGCGAAGGAAGCGAAAATAGCACATTTTAGTTTCACGAAAAGGAATATATTACAAAAAATATCAAAACACATCTGCAAAAGGGCGCAGTAGGTGCTTTTAGAGGGGCGTCGTAAAATTCAGGAAACGCCCCCCCCTGGATCCGCCCCTGACATTATATATTCATAAACACCAAGTTAGGTAATTGTTCTCTCAATAATTTTACAGGAGTGGGATATTGAGTAATGAAAAACTGGTATCACAATTAACGGCGGTAATCTAAAAAATTAATTTTACATTTTCTATTGGCACCAAATTATGTATTTTTATAATTATAACCTGAATTTCAAGTAAAAGAATGTCAACTTCTGGCGTTACAGTTGTTTTCATGTAACTAAATGTAAGTTACTCACAAGAACTGAAAACAATATATCCATTTTAGCCACAACATTAGGTTTCATTTCCATTTTTTAAAAGACACACCGGTTGAACCCCCCCCCCCCCTCCCGCGACATGTGTATTCCGACTAACACGACACTTGACCCAACTGGCCTTGAGTCAATATCCGGGCAAGCTGAGAATTCTGTTCTCTAGCTTGGGTGTCGAGTGTGGGAGCGTGAGTTATCAAGATTTGACCGCTCGCGTGGCGTGAGGGAACAAGAGGGGAACTAACTGAGGAATTTGGAGAAGTCTGTTGATTAAGACCTCGCTCGATCTCAGGAAAAGATAAAAAGACGTGAAAACTATTTTAGCAGAATTAGGCTTCTTTTTGTAAGAACAGCCAGCCAGGTACTTATTTTTTCCCAAACTTTTTCCTCATTTATTTACAACAACGGTAGTAATGGCATATTTGTGTGGGATACTCCTTATTAAATATCATTTATGCATTGCTTATAAGCTTTTGATCTTTATTATTTAAATATATAATTTAATACAACAAACGTACATGTTTTAATACGACTTTTTGATATTCTCTGTATTATTTATACATATATACGTAACAAAGTTGTCTAGTTAAATTATCAAATTTGTTTTAACCTAAATTAATTGAAAACAAATAATTAAAATAAAATTGATAAGACAAATAGCACTTACACAAAACAACGATTGTTTAACAAATCTTGTCACAACTACATATTGATTACTTAAAGTTAAATATTTTAAAACTCAATCAAAATGTGTGTAAACTAGCATACAACATTTTGATAAATAAACCCATAATTAACTAATTATTATATCATTGTTATAAAATTTGAATACTTTTTTTCTGATCTTATTTAAGATTATCTTTATTGATTATCTTTTTTTATATATAATGTTTGTTTACTTTAAACTAAGATTATTTAATCGTTTACCAGAATATAATTTTGCCACTTTTCTATTTTTATTGTTTAGTAATATTTTAATTGAGTTAAAAAAATGCTTTTTTCTTATTCTACATGTAAAGGAAAAACATGGTTAACAGGATGTTTCGATACTTGATAATTTATACAGTATCCAATCGAATTTATAATATAATGATAGAAACCTATGTTGTTTGACACATTCTACGTATTGTCTGAAAAAAACGGTGTTTAATTGTTATATAAAACAATTATTGATAATTAAAACCTTAGCTTGTTTTTAATGTGATATAAAATCCAAAAAAATATTGTATTATTCATTGATCAGTACTTTTAGTTTTTAATTAGTTTTAATATATTTTGTTGAATAACTCATTCATAACCATTTAATTATTATCCACAATTTTAACCAGCAAAGAGAAATTATTTATAGAGCGTAATTTCCGTAGGAAATTAAAAGTTTAATAAAATTATCAAAATATAAATCAATACACATAGTGTTACACATTTCTCGTGCTATAAAACTGATATCAAAAAATGTTTCCGTTCATAACATTATAACAGTTGTAAAAATAAGTTTCGCTCGCACCTTTAAGAATGACATATTCAAATTACCTTTCGTTTGAATTATATACATATTTAAAAAATATATATATAATAGTATATATATACGTGTGGCAATATGTTTTGTCTACATATTAGGTATCTATAAATAAATATGCTTTTTAGGATTTATAATGATAAATAAAATTTTAATAAATTATACAATAGTTAAATAAAAATATTATTATATATATAATATATAATTATAAGTATAATGGCAGAAAGTTGATTAAAATTTAATTAATTTTCGGTTTCGTAGCTTTTTAACTATTTTAGGTGTCGTAGCTTTTAATATTGTTTGCAAATATTGTCGTAAGTTGAGCCGTCATATGTCTTACTTAGTTATAAGGTATTAATACTTTTATTAAACAACATTATATAAGTGTAACATTGATCAAAACACGGATTACAAAAATGAGGGCATTACATTTTCACACGTAAAAATATATTGATAAACAAGATTGAATATACACAAAAAAGATTATGTAAAAAAAGAAATATACTTCACCACGATTTTGTTAAGCATAAAAGTTGACACAAAAATAACTTGATTGTTAAAAATATAATTACCGGATAAAACCGGCTCAGAATAGTTATAGTCGAGGTCGATATCATTTTACCCACATAAAATATTTAAAAATAAGTCGTGAAGAAACATTCCATTAGTATATTTAAGCACGGCCTGACCCCTCCTGCGTTATTACTTGGGAATATTCTCAACGACTTTATGTACAGTATAGAAAACCTCATGAAATAATAATCCACTTCTCATATTATCTTGTTGGCTCATTGAACGAGATGTTTTTAGAATTATGGTGCAAAAATGAAAAGACTACGTGATTTATATTTCGCAATTTACGGCGCTAGTTTTTGTCAGAGGTAGTGGAGAAGAGAGATTGAGAAATGACAGAAAAAGAGTGTTTGAGAAAGATGTGGGATTGATAACTAAGAGTTAGAGAGTGAGAGGGAGAGAGAGAGAATTGTAGAAGGCGAGCCGTTACAAAGGATTAGACAGCATTCGCGTATATATTTTTTGGTAAATAAATATAAGTATTTTGACGTGCCTAAACTATGTTTCTTTCTTAATTATAGTGGTTGATTTTTAAAAGTGAGACAGAGATGCCTTGTCAACTTCATTTTAGCTTTTTCAATTTTCATATCGATAACCTGACAAAAATAAATATACAATTTGAAATGTTGTTTGGGTCTGAGACAGAATACAATCAACCTGACAACCTGACAACCTGTCAACCTGTAAACCTGTCAATATGACAACTTGTCAACCTGTAAACCTGTCAATATGACAACTTGTCAACCTGTAAACCTGTCAACCTGTCAACCTGCCCAATGGATTTGTTAAAAAATGTGCGCTTTGATTTAGATGCTAAAATGGCAAAGTAAGAATGGGACATAATAATTTTTTAATTTTAAAACTTACATTTTTTAAAAACCTGTTCTAAATATTATAACAAACAGAAATAATCGTCTAAAAATGTATCTGTAAGATGGTTAGTGGAAATCTAATTTTCATTATTGCAGCAACAGATTAAGACGCAAGATTAAAAACTCAAGTATACCTTTTGAATTTATTTTCAAAATATGTTAACACAACAATGTAAAAATATATTTAAAAATTAGAAAAATATTGTTATCTAGTTTTTTTATTTGTTTGATATAATTATGGCGTAAAGTAAAAAATATAATTATGTTTTTTGTAGTATTTCTATTGTTTTAAAACAATTATATTTATCTTCATTATTTTGAAGCTCTATTAATTAAGCCTTTCCTTTTTGATACAAGACGTTGTTTTGATTAATTAATATAAAAAAAGACTTCAACAGAAATCTTTCCCAATTGACAATCAACATAAACATTTAGTATAGAGCATATATATATATATATTCATAAACAGAGTGACACAATAAAAATACATGTATGTAGGAAATTATCATTCATTAAAAATATTCAGTGAACATTTGGCGAAACAGTTTGGCTTTTTCTTTATTAATGGAGTGAATCTTATTCGTTTTTTCGTTTCCTGTGATTGTTGATTGAGCTACACACGCATGAACAAGATGTTCAATGACTAATGTTGTCAATTATTCAGTGACATATTTATAACATATTCAGTGACATATATATGACATACTGAGTGACATATTTATATGACGTATTCAGTTACATATATTTATGACACATTCAGCGGCATATTTATGACATATTCAGTGGCATATTTATGAAGTATTAAGTGGCATATTTATGACGTATGCAGTGGCATGTTTATGACGTATTCAGTGGCATGTTTATGACATATTCAGTGCCATATTTATGACGTATGCAGTGGCATATTTATGACATATTCAGTGGACTATTTATAACGTATTCAGTGCGCATATTTATGACGTATTCAGTGGCATATTTACGAGGCATTTGTTGACGCATTAGGCGATATATAGTAACGACACGTTACAGATTGCCTATTCATTACGGAAATTAAATTGACAACATATTACAAAAACATATTAAAATAAAGCTAGAATAGTATGCTATTATATATATTCTGTTTATATCTGATTAATATTTAATCATATTTATAAAAATTAAAGATAATAATGCAACAGAGAGATTTTCTGAAATAAGCTCTGTTCAAACTAATTTTTTCACAACAAATTGTTTATTTTGAAAGACTAATGTACTACTTATAACTAATAACAAAAATTCCGTGAAGTTTATAAAACAATTATTTCATTGTTTCAATATTTAAATATTTTTTCATTTTATTTTTTAAAGTACATTCTTAAAGTGCACTAAACTATACGGATTATGATTTTAATAATTTTGTATGTAATTCAATAGTTTCCCGTATTTGCAATGTTTACAATAACTACAAATGAATAAGTCTCTTGAAAAGATATCAACGAAAATTAATTTTATGAAATTAAATTTAGATTTAATGCAATATTGGTATAAAATGTTAGTGGAAGGTTTCTTATTAGTGTGAACAATATTAAAATAAATGTTTAATATTGTGGATATATTCTACTATTATTTTTACGTCGAAATTGCTGCTATCATTTCTGATACATGGCCATCGCCAGGGGGGGCAGGGGTTTCGAACGCCCCCCTTTTTTGTATATCTGCCCTTTTTTGATAATGATGCCCTTTTAATACTAGGTATTAATTTTTTATATGTATATTTAAATCTTATATGTGTAAATACCTAATAAAATCTGCAATTGGTAAAGTGGTCGAGGGTAAATAATTGCCCCTTTTCACAAAATATTGCCCCCTTTCCCCTCTGGTAATAATATAAATTTCACACTATGTATACGTATACACAGTACCTGTATAATACTACGTCATGATGTGTTTATAAACGAAGAAAAATGCCCTATTAATCTGCCCCTGTACCCTAGACCCCACTGCAAATAGTGCATCTAATCTTTAGTGCACAATTTTATCTCGGGTGTGCGCCCTTGTTTAAAAAACGACCCCCCTTTGAAAAATCCTGGCAACGGCCATGTGATACATAAGCGTGTTTGAATGCGTTTTGTTATTGTTTTAATAACGCATGTTTTATTATGAAAAACCCATGAAAATAATTAGTATTAGTCGTAATTATTTTAATAACAAACCTGATGTTTATTAAATAAATGTTTTTCAACCTATCTAGGTTATTAGTAAGTAACACGCTAATGAAAACACATATAGAATTATATATTTGCAAAAAATATTGAGAATATTTAGTTTTTTTTACATTTAAATATAGCTATACTTTATAAATTATATATTTTATAATAATTACAATCTAGGAAATTGGCATCAAATTCGGAAATGGCTTGTATTTATTTAAAATGATTTAGGTATATAGGTTTTGTGTATTCGTCGATATTGTACTATTACAATCTATATTTTTCTCTTTTTTGTCCTTGTCGAATATCTATCAACTTTTTCGTGTTAATTTTGTGGGTAACATTTATTCAGAATGTCATTCAGTAATGTACTTTTTGAAAATTATAAAATGTTTGCAAAACATTTTTTTCATTCCAAAATACACCGATGTATTGAAAATACGTTCCGATTATTTTCGCAATAAAAACGTTAATAAAAATATTAAATATATAAAAAATTATAAAATGTTATTGCGTGAATTAACTTCAATGATTAGATATAACTTTGATCACAGTCACTAAATTATAGTATTTTGACACATTATAATCAAAATAAGTTATTTTTAACATCAAATCCACATACTGTTTGTCATTTAACAAAACAATTAATTTCGCAAAAGTAAGTTTTGTTTCCATTTTTTGTTGAATAAAAATGTGCTGATATTATTTTTGTAATATTTTGAACATTTTATAGATTTTCGTACTTTTGATATAATATGTTTTACTTGTGAATTCAATAAAGAAATGGAAATATTTTTCCCATAAAAAAATTAAATTATTCGAAAGATATTAATATTTATATTTAAATTAAAATGTCTCTATTCGAGCAACTAATTACGTTATAACCGTAAAAAAAAATTCAACAACATTTCCTCTTTATATCATAATCATACCGGATGAATGTTAGTTGTAATATGGTCAAAATATTCGTCAAACATTTTCAACTGTCCACACAAATACACCAAAAACTCTGTAGAGTAAAAATAATAAAAACTTCAAAAAATAAAATTTTCAAATTTCAACTACCACCAAATAAAAAAAATCTGAAAAATAGTTTCATTTTTCTGTTATTTAAACAATAGCTCATCTGCACTAGTCCAATCATATGTGAGCTCAACTTCCCTAGTCCAATCATATGTTAGCTCATCTGCCCTAGTCCAATCAGATGTGAGCTCAACTGCCCTAGTCCAATCAGATGTGAGCTCATCTGTACTAGTCCAATCAGATGTGAGCTCAACTGCCCTAGTCCAATCATATGTGAGCTCATCTGCACTAGTCCAATCAGATGTGAGCTCATCTGCACTAGTCCAATCAGATGTGAGCTCAACTGCCCTAGTCCAATCAGATGTGAGCTCAACTGCCCTAGTCCAATCAGATGTGAGCTCATCTGCACTAGTCCAATCAGATGTGAGCTCAACTGCACTTGTCCAATCAGATGTGAGCTCATCTGCCCTAGTCCAATCAGATGTGAGCTCAACTGCACTTGTCCAATCAGATGTGAGCTCAACTGCATTAGCTTACAGATGACAATTAAAACTGTTTACCTCCTCATTTGCTTTGCTATTCTACTGTTTATATATACATATATAAATATCCTAAAAGCGGACTTTGCGTTGACATACCTCATTTAAAAGTATCTAAAATTCGAGTTAGACAAGTTCGCATATAAAAAATAACTATCATGTGAATTCGCTTAATAAATGTGTCATTTAAAAATGATTTACATTGATACCGTTATGTAATATAGATACCGTCATGATCTTTATAACTGTATAGGACAGAACATAACATAACAAGCTAAGCGACATGTTCCTAGCTAGTAAACCATGTTCAGATCACTTTTCATACATCTTTTTCTTTTTCTAATTAGTGTTATTTTAAGAATAATATTATTCAATAATTTCCCCTGGAATAATTATTGAGGGTCATTGAAACATATAGCCACTTTCATTGTAATTGTAATTGTTATTTCCTTATTAATTTGTATATTGTATTTAATATTTTTTTTAATAATATGTCGATGTTTTCTTTCAGCATTCTTTTACAATATTTGCTTTAGTTAATGTTATATATTTAACATTTCAAATTTTTACTGATGTAGAGCAACACACAAAACTATACTATGACTGCTTTTATTTAATTTGATCTTTGCAATGGTTAATAATTAATATTTTTATTATTATTTATGTTTTTTTTATAAAGAATGTATCAATGTAAATATTATTGTACGTTGAAGAGTGATATATAGCCTGTAATATACTAATTTCTTTTAATTGATAGACAATTAGTTATATAGGCAAATTGCTAGTTGGTCAATTTCCCTCCACCTCTGAACTTTCAAAAGTGTATGGTGCTACTAAATTGTTCATAAACAATATGAAGAATATACATAACTCTCTGCTACAGCAGAATATTAAAAAATTAAACTTGACAATACAATATTTAAAATGGTTAAAACAACAGACGGGTTAAAAAATTAATGCAAATAAAGTCTAATTCTAATACAATGTATATAGAATATCTTTTTTAGGAGCATACATTTGGAAATAATATAAAATTAATTTGAGGTGTGAATTCCTAGTAATTTTAATCTTTTTTTTTAAACTACATTATAACTTTTAGTTTTTCAATATATATTTCATAATACATTTAAAAATATATTCCACTTTTCTTTCCTAGTCTTGCTATATGAACATTTTCTATTGGTACAAATACTGAGGTAAGGCTATGTATTGTACATTCCAACCCCAGTCTTCCATTAGAAAATGATTAAGTTAATTGTATACTTAGCGTACACTAATATAAAAGTATTTTTAATCATTAGTTATTGTATCATTATTTTATTTTTTGCATTATAGTAACACATATGTATAGCAACGTTTTAGATATATGGTAAGAGATTGTCGTGCAAATTAATTTTAATTGTCTAAAAAGTGTCTCATAAAATGAAATAATATCAAATGTATTTGATTTATCTTTAATACAAAACAGTTTTTCCACAGGAGTAGACAAAAACAGGAAATATTTTATAACCTTTCCACACACTTCTAATCAAGTCACTTGACATCTACCAAGTTTTGTCAGAACAACGATTTCTTCAAGATTCATTTGAATTTCAATTTAATTTAATTACTCAACATGATCTGAACTTATACAATTTCCATTCCAGGTTATAAACGTGGACAGTTATGGAAGCGAGGAACCAATTTATGTAATAAAATAAATTTATTAAAGAGTAACATCCCCCCATTCTTTCCGCTGAGCAGAGCATTTCATTTAAAATAAAGTGGAAAGGTTATTTTCAGATATTCTTATTTATAGAAGAAAAAATTTGATTACATCTGCCACATATCGGGACACCTTGTCCATGAAGATTATCTGTGAACACAAATCTGTTAAAGTTGCAATAACATTTGCTATATGTTTGTGTTCATCCTTAGGATTATAGAAACACACATTTAACAAATTGTAATGGATTAAACGAAAGGAAAGAAGCAAATCATGAGAGAATTTTTCTTTCCAATTTCGGTTGACATACTATTTATGTTGTTTCAAAACATTTCTTTATGATGACCGAGAAGGCTTTTTATTAAACACAATGTGCTTTATAATTAAAAGTGTGTTTATATCACCTTTATATAACGAGTGTTTATCACCATAAACACACTTTTAGGTATAAAGCGCACTGTATTTAATAAAAAACCTCGGTCATCATACTTCTTACTTATTATTTGTATAACATATGTCCCGTATTGTCATATATGTTCTGTATCAAGGCAACATCTCGTGAGTATACATGCATGTAAGTCATGCATCTATTACAACAAATAGCGGCCTTTCATGGTTCTCATTAATCGCACAAAGCATATAGGGTTGAAAGACTTGAATCCGTTTCTTAGAGCGCTGATCAATAAAAAGTATAATAGCAGCTCTGCAATAGATGGTCTTGCAGCAGCTCTCGGACAGTGTCAGACTCACTCGTAATGTCCGAAGATCGAGTCATGAAAAGTATTATTTGGCCACTCTGCAAGATGCGGTTTCACGAGCACGAATAATTATTGTCGCAATAAGCGACTTTCTGTTTTCCTTTTATTTTATATTGCAGGCTATTATCCTTTTATACATTATTATATTTTATATTCAGGTTATCGATTTTTAAAAATTTTGTCGTTGTCATATTAAATTAATTTTTTCAAATTTTAGTATTTTTTCAAATTTTAGTAAATTTTAATTTTTTTGTCTTTTTTTAAATTTTAGTAATTTTTCAAATTTTTGCAATTTTTCAAATTTTTGTAATTTTTCAAATTTTTGTAATTTTTCAAATTTTTGTAATTTTTCAAATTTTTGTAATTTTTCAAATTTTGTAATTTTTCAAATGTTTGTATTTTTTCAAATTTTAATTGTTATCTAGAAAATGTCTTAAATCTTTATCGTGTCGTGTAGTTTAAATTTATATAATTTAAACAGGTAAATATGACTTTTTTGATGTTGAAAGAAAGCATGGAAATTACTATTTATTTTCCTGTTAATTTTCTGGATTATTTAACAAAATAAATAATTAATTTTGATATATTATATGGAAAAATATATTAAAATAATTTGAACTAAATTTTATTTTATAATTATTTAAATACTTTGGACTAAAGCAAACCATAGTATAAATATAACATTAAAAAAATTTATACAATACGTGAATTTTAAGATAAACTCTGCTTTCTGTATTTAACCCAAAAATTATTTGGTTGTTCCAATTTGAAGCTCACCGTATTAGCCTATAGCCAAGAGTTAAACCTCTGTGTTTGTGTTGATAGCTTTGTTTCAATAATTTAATATAATCTTAATGTCATTTTTATTGAGTGTTGGAAAACGCCATATACTGAGCAATTGTTCATAATTGTATAATAACAAAATAATGGTATATAGTAGTGCAGGTTAATTTAATTTGCATAGAAAATATAATTAGAATTTTTTTAACATTATAACCACGCTTTGATGTTTATTAAGCACCGGTTATAATTATTCAAGAAATAAATCAGTTGGCACACTGTAAGTAAATATATTCATTTATATAATTATACAAGCATACTTTCTTTTGATCGAAGCGCGCTGTTTAGAATATAAAGTTATATGCTGTCACTTTAAGCAGATTAGAAATAAAAAATATCTGCGCTTTAAATCAATTGACCTATATATACATACTTAGCAAAACTATTTGCAAACATCATTATATTATGATAGTTGGACGGAGAAATTCAGATAAAAACACATAACACTTATTCCTAAAGGAATAAATAAAACTAAAGGTTTGAACTTTATAATAAAAATAAACCGCGCCTTAAAATTGAACTTTTAACAAATTAAATAACATTCGTTAGGAGTTAAGAGTTAGGAGTTAGGAGTTAGACGTTAGGACGTTAGGAGGTTAGGACGTTAGACGTTAGGAGTTAACATCCACAGGAGTTATTAGACAGATATATAATTAAATCAAGGACTGCATATGACGAAAGTAATTTCACAACGAGGACTAAACCAACAATAATTGTGTAATTTAATAATTGAGATATGGCAGATTACGTGTAGCGCATTGCAATGGTGACAATATTATGTGAAAAATAAATGACACAAGACTGACAGACAGACACACCTTAGCAGCAGTAATTACGGAAGTTATATTTATTGATATCCATGATGCGTCTTAACATGTTAAATTATATTATAAAAAATTACATTTAGCGTTGAAATACAAAACAATAAGATTCTATACACAACATTGAAAAGTTTTAATTGTAATTATATAAGTTATATACTGATAACACTAAAGATTGTAAGGAGCATAATAACATCTTATGAGTAATTGTTTTGTTAAGTGAGATAATATTAGCACATTTGTAATTATAGTCAGTTATGGCCGGATCTGTTATAGAACATGTTGGCAAACATACCTTGATTCGCTTGAATAACTAGATACGTTTAGCATTGGCTATTTTAATCATGACAATGATTAGCAGTTTCTGTTTCGTTTGATGTTTTACTCTTGCTAACGATAAAAAATAATAATTTTGTCATCACTATCACAGTTTAAAAAGTATGTTTTGATTATGAATACAAGTAATTATTATAATAGATATTTTTTGTTTTAAAATTCGGTGAAATAACAATACACTTCTGTGAAATCTTTCACTCATGGCCTATAGTTATAATTATAAACAAAGTTATAATTAATTTTTAAACAATAGAAAAAGAACGATAAAAACATAAATAAAACATATAATCTGATAGCAGTCGCATATGAAACAAACAATGCAACATATTATAATAAATGGAATACCCATGTTGTCACACAATAGAAAAGGTTCGCTAGTTATGCCTGCATTTTATTGAATGGGATAAGGCGTTGTTGCAAGCTCTACTCGAGTTTAAGACACGTTAAAATGACACCGGCTCATCTTTCCGTCCCATTTGAGAGTAGTGATTTAAAAAAAATGAATTGTCTATTTTCACTGTTATTTTTGGACAGTTAAATTTATAATTCTTATTTGAGCATTCGCCTCATTAAAATTCTAATGATAATTATTACTTGTGTATATATGCATTTATTAATTAGTACAATATTGGGCTATTTAGGTAAACCCACGCATGGCCGTAGCAGTGTTTGCTTTTTAATAATAATTAAAAAAAGTGTAAAGTTATGTGGCCATACTATACTTTTAGTTTCATTAAAAATATTTACATTAAACAGTTTTCTACACATATGATTCAGATCATGTAATAATAATATTTTTTTATATAATATGTTGAATCGTTCATATAACTAATTAAAAACAGGAACATGTTATTAACGTGAAAATAATAATCTCTCAGTTAAGTATTAGATAGACTATAATTATGTAATATATCAAAAATGAATAGCATCAATCAATAAAGTGACAAACAATCATAAACAATCAATAACATCACAAACAATCAATAACATCACAAACAATCAATAACATCACAAACAATCAATAACATCAAAAACAATCAATAACATCACAAACAATCAATAACTTCACAAACAATCAATAACTTCACAAAAAAATCAATAACTTCACAAACAATCAATAACTTCACAAACAATCAATAACTTCACAAACAATCAATAACTTCACAAACAATCAATAACTTCACAAACA
>JAUZND010057221.1:0-18643 GCA_034780555.1 Coelogynopora nodosa
GGGGAGTCTCTTGCGAGACCCAAGTTAGTTGTGTTCATGTTTGAGGGTTGCCAACGATTTTTCGGAATCCGTTTTTTTGTCGTCAGCGCAGATGTGTAGTACAGGAGGCCTGATATCACCAATCAGAGCCTGTTGGTTGGGCTTGGCTAAGGCTATGGTTTCCATCTGCCGAAGTTCGCCAGATACTTTGACAGGCACACAATAGAAACCTTTAAGTATGCCCTCCTCCTTACCTATCCGAATCGATGCTTTTTGACGGAAGGGGGTATCGTCCTTAAAAATGTCAGAAGATTACCACCCTTCATTCTTTCCCCGTTAAAGTCAATGGGTCGGTCATGTCTCACAGTTACTTATACAAGGGTTTTTTAGAGTTGGATAACAGACTTCCAATTTGTTTCCTGCGCTAAACAGATAGTGACTTTTTTTCCCCGGATAAATTGAGTAAGCTCAAGAATACCGAAATATAAAATTGCCATGTATCACCTACAAAAGTAGAGTAACATCAATCGCGTACATTTAGTGATTCCTATTCTCAACAAGAACAAATTTTCAAAAAACATGAGAACTACATTATTTGAATTCGTTCAAAATATTTGATCGAATACCAAAGTTAACGGTGTACCAACCAATATCTGTGGGGCATATATTACCACTATATAGGTAACCAACTCAAGTGAAGCTATGGTTAATGTATCTAAGGTACAAATGGTAGATACATAAAAACCGCGTAATTCTTGATAATTGTTAATTGATAATTTTTAATAATTAATTTATAACGACAGTTAAAATTAGATCAAGGTCAAACAAACAAGATCAATCCATTACAACAAACAATAAGTTCCAGTTATAATGCGTCCTTAAATGAACTATTAAAAACATATGCGGGAAAACGAACACTTAAAAAATATACTTAATTTCTCAAATGATCTTGTACGCAACTGCGTACAGTGTGTACGCCAATCGTGTTTAGTTTTAATTATTAATCTCAAAAGAACAATGTGAATTGTGTGAAAAGTTATCTAACTAAAAATCTTTATACATCTGCATATTTCAAAATGACTTACTTTAATTTATCAGATATGCATGCTATAAACCAATATTTAAATTACTGTTTCACATATAGGCAGAAGAGTTTACAACGTTACTGTATAAAATTATTCACATTAGTAACTGACTAGCAACCAAGTCTAATCATATTAAGCTCAGTATAAAACATCAGAATTATATATATATATAAACCATAGATTCACATTGCCTGCGTTTTCTCACGCAGAAGGTTCTAAGAAAAACACGCAAAACATACAATGAAAATATCATTCACATTATCTGTGTATACTTGATTGTATACAATAGAATGTATATGAAGAATTTAATATAGCCTATATATAATATTAATTTCAGTATGTATCAGTTTATTCCAAATCATGGCAACATCTAGGCGACGGAAAAAGCTTCTTACGGCGATGGTTGTATCAATTGCTGTTCTTATTTATAAAGAATTCCCAAAAACGACGGTGGTGAATTCGTCAAGGACTTTCTCGGTGGGAGGAAATAGGAGCGTTAAGTGTATTGTGTCAATATTTGCGGGAAAATGACACTAAATTATTCTGGAGATATTTCCAAATGTCTCCTGAAATATTCGATCACGCACTCTCTCTCTAATTGAGAAAAAAATTACTCGAAATGGACATATACGACCTCCAGTGCCAGCGACGCTGAACGTTTAACTATAAAATTATGTTTTCTAGCGATAGAGAGTAGCCAATAATCTATTACTCTGCGTTTCGGTTGAGACTATAGTTATTTCATTGTGAGTTTCATTCATTGGCTCATTTAAATTCTGTAATTCTGTAACTGATCATGCTCGGAACACCTATAAATTTGCGTTTGATCAACCCTGATCATGATTATAATAAACGAAATTTTAATATTAATGTCAGTAGGTAAACGTCGACTTCTCTAAAATTTTCGCAACGATTAAATTATTATTTTTATTAAAAATTATTTACGAAAAAGAAATAGCTCTATTTAGGCCTTTCGACAACACATTTACCAAACAAAAGAAGGAGGAGTTTTGGAAGGATATTACTAACCAGACAACTGAGACAGCCAGACCAGAAGTCAGATTCACTGATTGACAACCTAATAGATACGAAAAAAAGTGGGTAAACCTGTTAGAAGAAACGAAGCGTAAAGACGATAAAAACGAACTGGCGGAGGATTCCTAAACTGGGAAATTCGAAATAAGTGTGTTTCCAAGATATTTGAATAGGAAAACCTTATATTTATCATCTTCGTCGGAACTGTCGACACTTCTCAAGAATTCAGATTTTGAGCGTGTAGAATGTTACAAGTGTCCCTTGGTTGATTATAATATGACTGATTCAGAAGTAGAAGAGGTTTTGATGTTGTCACAAGTATCACAAATGATTCCAGCGAAAAAGCAAGTAAAAATGTTCGCAAATCGTATAATGAATTCAACCAGCAATTTTCTGCGGAACATGCTCTCAGGTTGAAAGTTCTACTCGAATAACTGATAGCAGATATTTATCAGAGCAAAGTATACAATCTCTTATATCAACTTCTGCAAAAAGAGATCTACAAACCCAATTTATCATATAATTTATCCATAGAATATATTCACTATAATTGTGACAATATGTTAATTTTTTGTAATTGCATTTTCTAATAATTCTTATATAATTGTCAAAAATGTTTTAGCTGTGTTGGTTTATTAACATTGCTAACGACATTATATTGTGGGGTCGTTACTGGATATAATTGTGGACTTTGCGATAAAAACACCAAAATTGGAGCAAATTATTATTCATGTATTCTACTCAATTTCAGATATAGCGCCAAGCTCAATATTTTCCCTGACGACTATAAATCGTAAAATCCAATATGTCCGCTATAAAAATTTTAAAAAAAGATTTTTGAGAGAAAATGATGGCAACTAGAGCTATATATCCAAATAAGTATGTTTTAACGTCATCGGGACTTGCCTTATGACATAATCGTAACTCTGACGTCGTCGATTTTTATCAAATTCATAATTTTTGAAGATTTTAACAATTTTAAAGCTTAGAAATACTAGAATATTGAGATGGCCGCTTTGAAAACTATTGGAGACCTTCTTGATGGTAGTGGCTGAACCAGTGCTTTAATCCAAGCAGAAATTGCCACATCTAGAATTTCAGAAGCATTTTTGAAATGTTCACATATCAAAAGAACAAGACATGCTCATTAGGTGACGTGCTGTATTTTATCAATTATTAATAATATATCATACGAACAATACAGTTTGGAAGTTATTGATCCACTTTTAATGGATGACTGGAGTGCCGGATAGGATAGAGGTCGTTATCGTAACAGTAATAAACACTGTTCGAACTATTGAAAAGGTTAGTCTAGAGCCAACCGATCAAGAGAAACAAACTTTCTTTATTCAGTCGTCCGTTAGTAAAAGGTCAAACAAATTCCAGTAAAATAGTGTCTTCTCTAAAGAGTGATTGAATGAACATTGAAAGAATCACGTTAGTATTTCTTCCTTACATCATAAATCCAATCATGGGAATGGCCGAGTGGTTAAGACGCTGGTTTGCGGATGCCAAGGGTGTTGTCTCGGAACAGGTTCGAGCCCGCTCTCGGACTTTCCCTTTACTGGCTAACAGCTGTGTTAGTCGAGTTAATGAGTTCGTATTGCATGAAAAATTCTTTTGAAACCTTGTGCGTGTGTCACTTAGATTAAAAATAAAGCCTTTAAAAAAGTCGATGTTGTCTGGGATGTTTATCGAAACGAGAAAAGGGGGTAAGAAGGCGCATGGCAGAATCCCAATTCCAATTAATTGGAATGAATTTTTGCGCCTGAATGAAAATAAAACCAAACTGTTTGAATATCTGGCCCACCAAGTTATAGACAAAATAATCACAAAAAAGTCTATACAACTTCAGACAGCATGTTCTCTGCTCTCAAAATGCTCTTATCTCCCCATGTACAAGAAGCAGACACTATACTGATATTACATACATGGCACGCATTAATAATTGGAAATTATTGTAAAGTTATGTTAGGAACTGTTGATGCAGATTTATAGTTTTCCTAGCTGTTTCAAGTTTTCATTTACCTTAATATACAGAACTGTTAGTGCTATTTCGCACGGGAAAGAACTTGAGATATATTCCGGCTGATGATATTTAGCTTCAGAATTGGTTTCTGAGAAGTCATGATCACTTTGTTGCAGGTTGACGTTAAAAAACAGTTTTTGGATTTCTGGAAGAGCTTTGATGAAATTACTTCTGTCTTTTCAAAATTCTGCTCAGATCCATATAATTTAGATGACAGTTTAATGAACTTAATCAAAAGTTTGTATTCCTATATTATGAAAGAAAAAGTACTGATACGGAACAAGTACATTCTTAGAATTAAATAATAAATAAAAACACACAAATCTTTTACATAATGCTCCAAAAACAGATTTATTAAATCTGATTTTCTGTGTACAGCTATTAAAATATGCTACATTGTACTTATCAAGGTTTAAAGTGACAATAAATTTTGAAAATTAAAATATTCATCCATACAAAAATATCTCGATAAGTTTTATAGTTTTCGAATATTATTTTTACTTCATAAACGTTAGATAAAATCCTTATATATGTCAAGGTAAATACTCATTTTTGGAGTGATTATATGACAAGTCAATCCTGTAAACAATTTGTTAATAGTATAACATCCTAATATGTTTTCACTTGTTAAGTTTTGAATTTGTTGCAACGAGTAATAGTTTTTTTGTGTATTGCGGTTGCGAGATTTTGTTTTATATTTAAATATTGTTAATTATATTATACTATATATTATTTACTATAATTTTCATATGGTTTCAGGTAATTACATAACATAAATGTAGGCAATATTAGCCGGAAACTTTATTATACATATCTGAAAATTACTAGAGAACAAAATGATAATCATTAATTTTCGTAAACCAAGAAAAGCTATAAAAATTAATAAAATGAAAAGATATCGATAAGATATAAAAAATGGAATGTATTTAGCAAAAAGTCAGATTTAATTATTATTCAATCAACTATTATCTAAAACATACTTCGTAAATTGAAATAAAGCGAGCGTATGGAATTTTCCTCGGCAGATGTCGGCAGTCATTATCATCACATTCGTCATCTCCTGGTTGCCCTATTGGATCCTCTTCCTGTTCACTACCTTCGCCAAGATCGAGAACAAGGCTGTCCACCGGGTTGTCGGGGAGCTGAGTCACTGGCTCTTCTGCTTCGGCACGCTGAACTCGGCGCTCAATCCGATCATTTACGGCTACTTCAACAACCGGTGGTGCCAGATGAGCGGTCGTCGCCGTCGCAACCGCCGCCACCGCGACAACCAGCCGGCCAAGATTATGATGCGGGTCACCTGGCGACCACCGAAGGTGCGCAACGGTGGAGCCAGTTCATCGAGTAGCGATGGTCAGCTGGGAGGATTTGTGATGCGGGCCAACAACCATAATTGCTAGCAGAAATTACTGAAATGTCAATTATATTTAAGAGGCATACCAAAAAATCCTTGAAATGCTATATTAAAATATGCGACATATTAGATTATATATTTTTCATATTAAATTAATAAATAGGTTATAATTATACAAACTATTTATTTAACTAATAAACAATCGCATAATTTGATTAAAAGACACCTTTTTTTAAATGATTGATTATGAAAAATATTTTTAAAGAATCTTAATATAAAAATATGATAAAAATTAAATGAAGAATATATTTTTATTTTTTGTTTAGGAAAAAATCCTCAAATAAAGACCTAAAATTAGTATTATTAATTTTAACACGAATTTTGTCCAGAAATTAACATTCTAAATTTATTAACATGAAAATTTAGTGTTGCTTTTCATAAAGTTATTTTTTTATGTAGTTATGTATTTGTTGTTTATATAATATGATGTCATTCTAAATAATTAGATGTAAAGTAATTATTTATGTTATTTTAAATGTAGTCTGAAAACGTTAATAAATGTGTATGTTTACGTGTTTATGTATTCATGTGCACTGTATTAAATAGTTATGAAGTTTTGTTTACAATGACTGAGTAACATAATTAATAGCATTGGTGTGTTATGTTCAAATTTGTGAGTACCTTTATAGCATATTTTATGTGTTTTGTAAGCATTATATTTTATCATTATGTTAAAGTAATTATACAATATGTGGACAAATATTCCGTTCTGTTCCGATCCGTCCATTCAATTCCAATTCATTCTCACTTATTTAAACTAACAATACTATAGTGTTATGTATTGTATTTAATATAATTCATGACACTTTCTTAACCACAAGATATGTTCACTGATTTATTTTTGAAGATATTGTGATCTATACATTTTACCACAAATTTCATTTGGTTAACAGGCCTACTCATGTATTTCATTTGGTTAACAGTATAGGCCTACTCATGTATTTCATATTATGTTATACTGTGATCGTTTTACCCGTAGCCTACTTTCTAATAATTTTTTTTACATGAAATGTGTCAATTACATCTTTTTCTAGAATTTCGAATTCTCATTCTCATTATGAAATGTGTTAACAGAAAACAGATCTAGGAATTGCTGAGGGCTCGTCAATTTAGGCGTCCAATATCTGGAGGTGCCTCTTTCCACATTCTTAATCACTCTTTTGAACTTCTGTATTTCTCTATTCTGAACCTCTATAGACTCCTACTATATGAGACTATATTAAAAATTATTCGAAATTAACAAGATCATGGACAAATTGTTAATTAATAATTCACTGCACATTTTTCATAATGAGAATATTAATTAGAATTGTTACAACGTTTCAGAACAAATTATATAATTTTTTCTACATTTAACGAAATTGTTAAACTAAGTCGTCTGTAAATAATGTTGTATTCATCTATTTTGTTACGTTTAAACTGTTTTGTACCTATTAACAATTCTGCTATCTTTGTTCACGCTTTCAACAATCATTTGACGATGGATAGAATCTAGATCCTGATTGAGCTTTTATTGTAGATCATTGATTGTATCATTGTCTCTAATATTGTGTCAAGTTAAAATGAATTGTCTTTTTTTATTGACGTATTATGTATTCTCATAAAAAAATTATTGTAAAATGTTATGTGAATATTATTTTAACATTATTTTGTTTTGTTTTGTAAAATAAACTATTTAAAAACGCATTAATCCTTTCTTCAAACTTGTTTTAATTATTTATTATTGTAAAATAATTTTTTTTATTAAATGCATTTATTTGGATATCTAATGTTCGGTATATGGCCAAAGATTTATTATAAATAGTGTAACAAATAAAAAGATTATGGTAAAAATAGAGATGACTATATAATGTTGAGTTGCATTACATTTTGCCAAAAGATATGAACTTAATAATTTTAGCATCAGGTATCTGGAGCACTTATGATCGTAAATTTTCTGAAAACCATCTTTCTAAACTTTGGTTTATGTAAAAAACAATATAAAACCAATGGATATAAATTAAAATCTTGTGCATTTGTCAAAAAGTTACAACTATCAATTTATAGTAAAAATATTTAAATTAAATTGATTTCTTGTAAATCTTTATTAACTGATCTGTTTTATTACTTACACGTTATTTTCATTATTATATTGTTATTTATAACGTGTAGCTTTGAGAGAAATATATCTAATTAACTGAGTTACGGATCTTCTATTTTAATTCATCATATTTATATAAATAAAGAGAGAGGAAAAAAGGGTCGGCTGAGGATTTCAAACAAAATGTCTCATTTAAATCACTACAGTAATTTGATAACTCGTAATTTTGTCAAAATGTCAATTTAGTCAATTATTATATAATTAACAAAATAATCAAATAATCCAAGTAATAATAATATAATAAAACTTGTCTAAAATTACCACTCTACATTTCAAATTATCGTTCAACATATATCACAAACAATTGTTAAATCCAACCGTACGGCGCAATTAATTTAAGACACCTACCTTTCCCCACTTTTCTTTTATTTAAGAGATGTTTGTTCACCTGAAAGCCCTGAAATGTTAAAATGGATAAACTACCCGAAAGAGGATGATCTTTTTCTGCGTTTACAGATTAAGAGAGACATACTATCTCAGTTTTAAAATTTATAAAAAATACAAATTATGTTCTATAGCTTATAACACAGAAATAAAAAAACAGATTATTTTATTGCATAAATATGTATATACACAACTTCTAGGTTGTTAATATATTTAAATTTAATTTGTTGTTGTTTTGCGTCATCTATTATCTATAAAACATGCCATATCGATCCTACCATAACTTATTAGATATTATAGATACCTAATTTATATTTATTAACACGATTCTATAATCGACCCTGATGTAAATCAATACTCTTATTTATTAAAAATCGCACCGGTGTTAGCTGCTTTTTATAATTAATTCATCTTGCTGCTAAAAATTGCTTTTTCTCTTTAATTGAGTTATTTTTATAAACAAATTTTCGATTTTCGATTTACTTTTTCCCTTTCTCCTGTTTTAGCTAACTTGTTTCTTGAGGAAATTTAGTTTATTCCTAGATATCCAGGGATACAGCCTTCTTTCTGAGTGAAGTACGTGGATGATTTTCTTGCCATGATTCCTTTAAATTTGTGTCTCTATTCTTTCCTCTTTAAATCATTTTATCCGACTTTAAATGTTGGTCATGAATGGGAAGAGAATAGTTTTATCAATTTTTTTTCGCTTTTTAATCAGTTTTACAAAAATATAATTGTCAGTAATGGGCAGTATAAAATAAAACTTTTATTTAGTTGTATAAAAACTATAAAATACAGCCTGGCCATAGGAGTGTTTGTTGAGTATTGTCTATATTTAAATAATGTGACAAGAATTTTCAGGATTCATGAAAAAACTTCTAACGACAACAAGGTAAAGACGGAAGAAAAATGAGACTCAAGTACAAGGCATCAATGACGTAATATGCACTACTTACAGATCAACATATATAGTTAATACCCAACAACTTTTCACACCATGGTACGGTACAGCGCATCCTGTGTAGAGCTTAAAAGAATATGATGCCATATTAAATATGTGCCTTGAAGCTCCTGCTCCAAACGTGCTCAAAAGTATGACAGGGAGACAAAGTGGAGGAAGGAGTAGGAAAAAAAGAAGAAGGGGGAGGAGAAAAAGGGGAACGTAGGAGGAAAAAAGGGTAAAAGAGGGAGAGAGGGGGGTATTCATTTTCATTTTCAAATATAAATTTTCCTTCCATGTTTTTCTTGATTGCTGGTGTATATATGTATATATTTATATATTGGCATCGAAGCGTATAATAAGTATAGGTGTTTCATAATGTTAGTATTTTACGGTAAAAATTTAATAAAAAAGATATCCATACAGTAATCTTTATATACTACTACTTTCTTAAGTTACAGTTTATGTTACTGAACATTACTTTTAAAGACAAAGCATTATAGGCGGGAATTGTCGTTAAAATTATGTTGATGTCAATATGGATATTTAATACATTTTAGTTTCTTATAGTATAATCATTAAAACAATATTTGCCCAATCTGTAAGTATATAATCTGTGTTGTTACAGGTTGCTTAAAATAAATATATATATTTTTTGATTTTAATAACCTTACGAAGTCCTTGAGAATGTCTATACATGGTAGTCCTTGGGGGGAGGGACTGTTACAAATCTGTATCCAAACAAAACACATAGGACATTTTTGGAAAATGACATGTTTTTTGATGATGACGTCATAAAAGGCTAATTGAAATAAATGTATTAATCTTAAATTTGCAGAAAATTTTAAATGTACAGTATAGCAGTGGAATAAAGAACATCTTATCAAAAAGTTGTCTGAAATAGTGAGACAGAAAAAGAAGGACGCAAAAATATATAATATAATATAATATAAATAAAAAAAAAATTTAAAAAAAATATATATATATAAATCAAATAATATATAAATGATATATGTAGTGAATAATTCAGGAATAGCCAGAGTTTCAAAGTGGCAAAATATGACCATCTTACCGGTCGATAAAAAGGTGTAGCCTGCCAAGATTGCAATACCAAAATGTGGCTTTACCAAACAGCTTTACCTATATTCTTTCATTATTACATTTTTTGAGGCACATGTTGTGTGTTAAGCGGCTTTAGGAAAGCTTTTCCGCTTTTAAAGTAAAAGTATATGCCTCTGATCGGCACGTTTCCTGTTTATAAAATCAATTTATTGGAAAAGAAAGATGGCAAGATGAAGGAGGTTACTATTCGCATAAAGCTACAATTCAAGGATAGTGTGCAGTTTATGTGTGACTCACTGGATAATCTTGTCAGGAATCTTGCACCAACTGATCTGAAGTAAAGTCGTCGCGCGATTCCTTCTTCTGCGCCTGATTCTCTTATAAAAGCGAAAGGTGTATTTCAATGTACGTATTTTTATTCGATTGAGAAAATTACAGAGCCCGCAACTACCGACACGAGAAGCTTTTTTTGACGATTTAAAGAAGCAGAAATGTTCAGTGGATGATTATGAGAGAGCCAAAGAGGCTTGGATATCCCACATATTCAGGATATAAGTGTGGACCTGCTATTTGCACCTGAAAAATAGGTTGTAATGGGCTCAAATACAAGGGTACAATGAACCTCCTGCTTACACATAATAAAAAGGAGAAATACGTTTGTCATGGAAAGTTGCTTCAGTTTTCTCTAAAGCAAGGAATGGTTGTTGTCGGTGAGTTGTCATTGTGAGTGAGAACGGAGAGTTGTCGCAAACCTCCTTCGATCTAGATTTAAAAACATTTTCACGAGTGTGGACACCGAATTTCTTCTCCAAAATGCTGGATCTAAAAATACTTGTTTTTTTGACTGGTCCCGCAATGTCTGCATCACATTAAGCATTTTATAACTCTCCGTCAATAGCAGTGCCCATCATGGACGACACTTTTCCTTGGCGTCGAGTGCGACTCCCCGTTGGGGGAAACCGAAGTCTACCGTTTTTTAGGGTCTCCAGCGTCATGGACCTCTGATCCCGCATCCGCATCACCGAGTCTGTTTGTGGAACCCGTTGTACATCCATGAAACTGAAATCACGCAGGTAACTAAAGCCAATTTTAGGATTTACCATCAATGACTCCCTAAATTGGAGCGATAACACGGAAATAATCACCAAGAAGGCCGATCAGCGTATCTACTTCGTGCGAATGCTTATACGAGCCAAAGTCAGTCTCAAAGACATTATATCTTTCTATAATGCCCACATAAGAACTATTCTCTGCTATGGAGCTCCCGTCTGGCACTCATCGCTAACCCAATCTCAGTCCAACGACCTAGAAGCAGTGCAACGGCGTGTTTACCGAATATTTTTCCCGAACTTGTCTTACTCAAAAGCCCTAGCTACTGCAGGTGAGAAATTGCTTGGCGACTTCAGAGATTCCTTGGCCTTTGGATTCTTCAAGACAATTCCTGAATCTGGAAAGGGATTCTTCACAACAAATCGTTCGTTCCTCCCACACTACTCAGCCAAACTTTGACTTCATAGACTCTTGTGTTTAGCAGCATGTGTATTGGTTTTCTTTTTTTATAGTCATTTTTTATGCTTTTCTATGCCTATATGTTTTTTTATTATTTTTATTTGCTGTATTGCCCTCCTTGTATCATCAAACCCATGAGGTTTTCCAATTAAATAAATCACTTAATCACTTGAAAAATGTTGCTGGCGTTTTCAATTGTAACATGTTTGCCACATCCGCAGCATCCGTGACAATTTTAGACATCTTGATGACTCGACGTTAAAGTAATAAAATAAAATGTTAAGTCTGGAGACCACGCCAAGTAATTGCAAATACAATCGTTTGTGTCAAGAGATGGAAGCAGAATGATTTTTAGCTGCGCAGTATTATTTATTTATAGTTTTTCTGATATGAATATTCGGAGGGGGGGGGGGGAGGAGGAGGGGTAAAGGGGAGTATGATGGTCAATAATGGTCAAAGGTCAAAGGTATAAATGTCAATATTAGATGATTAATTACTTGTGAGTGAGAGTATTTTAGACAAAACGTTATTATTTGAAGAAATTCTGATATATAATTGTGTAAAATTTTACTATGTTTATAAATCATCGTATTCTCTACCGACTGGATTATTTGTACCAAAAATGTTACATGGTTACATTATTGATTTAACCTTTAAATGGATATGCACAAATAATTTTTTTTATTATTGTTAAAAATTGTCATTGATTCCTTCAGTTCATTAAGAGGACTAATAGAACAAGTTTTTAACATTTATCACTTAAACAAACTATTGAGCAGTCACACCATAATAGAATATTATCCTGTAAGTCACAACATATTTGTCTGTGATTTTGATGGTACAAATTTATCAGACGTCCTCAATGGTTTCATTAAGTTATTAGAATTTTATTAGATATATTAATTATATAAATGCGCTACGGAGAGATGTCAACCCTATCTATTCTACAAGTCCCAAACAAACTTGCCGAAAGGTGGGGAAAGGGGGGATCAAATATACCCCCGCTCCCCTGGCGATGCCAAGGGAGGGGGTAGGAAAACGAAAAAAAAGTGAGGGCGATAGAGGAAAAAGAAGTGGGAAATAGACTATGTATAAAGTTAACAAGATGATTTTATCGGCTGTTACAATTGCAGAGTTCATCCGAAGTGCATCCAGAATAGTTTGTACTGGCCGAAGTGCATCCATAATATTTTGCACTGGCCAAAGCGCAAACAATTTACTTACATTTGCTTATAGCCAATATCTTCAGTAAATCTAACTCGAAGTGAAACCAGTGATGATCGTTTATAGTTTCTTGCGAATTTTCATTTTGTTAAAAAATTTTTTTCGCCAATTTAGTTCAATTATGGTATCTTCAAATTGTTGAGCCTTTTTTCACGTTAAACAATTGTTGGCAGATACAGTATTGACTGCTTTTCAGTTGTTGGCTGGCATATTACTTACTAAATATTTCTCTTCTTCATTTAATATGTTATATGTTCATTCTAGTTGTAATCTTTCCCTGTTTAATTGCAGCCTTGTTTACTATCTGAATAAACTTATATTTTTGACGCCTGATCTAATATGACTAAAACATTTTTCTGGCCAATGTACAAGTCTTCACAAATTTCATTAAGTCTTGCTTCGACTCTTTTTCAATAATGTTTTTGTGTATTTCAACTTATCAGTTCACCAATGGCAGGCAAACCAATTTTGACTGCTTGCTTACCAAATTGTGTACCTAAACGTTTTAGATGAGGTCTGGCTGAGGCAAAAAGACACTTGGCGAGTGGTACAAGCATACGTTTCAAAAATTCAAAAGTGCTTCCCAAAGTTGACGTCTTATGTAACCTAATTAAATTCTTCCTTATCCAAATTTTCGTCGCTTACAAAAAACATTTATTGGCATTCCAAATCCACCTTTCGATGTAGCCATTACACAGTAATGTATAGCCTCTGAAAGAAGTAATAAATATGTTTATAAGGGTTGACGACTCAAGAGAAGATAAATCGATGTCTTCCCCATTGCAAATGAAAGGAGCTTACCCATATCATCACGGAGCTCCAATTCAATTGAGTTAATAAATCTAGTGTTTAATGTTACATGAATAGGATTCTATACATTATTGAATTTATAGATCCATATATTGTGGAATTTATAAATACTACATTTTATAGAAGAAGTACTCTTTCATTTTCTAACATTCATGTGATCACATAAATTGCAATAAACATCTATAGTATAAATACTGCTCCGATAGCTTGGAGGATATTTTGCCTTGAATTTAATTTCCCTACCTAGGTAGTGCTGTCTTTGTCTGTGTAAATCCAAAAATGCTCTCCATCCAACATAAATAGATAACATGATTCGTGTACCACTGGAAACATAATGAAGTAAATCAAAAGATATTTGTACAGCTAATAAAATGTTCATCGTCCATGATCTCTCCATACTTTGTCAATTAAAAATTACAGCAACGGAAGAAGAGAAATCGAAGTCTTGTTCAAACTAAATGACTTTTGTTTTTCTTTACTAATTAGTTCGCTCCCTTCTTGTTTAATTTTGTTCTCCTGTATTTGGGCTGTGATCTGCTGTATTTGCTGTGATCTGATACAATATGAGATTGTAATAGTGGAGATATAATTATTGCTCAAACTTTAATTTTCTTTTTCAGTAACCAAAAAATAATCGTGATTATTCTGCGGTACTACTCATTTTTCTCCCTCTAGAAAACAAAGTCGATCTTGTAGACCAAACAGAGATGGCTACAAATATTTTAGCTGCAACTGTGTCACAGAGCTAAGAAGTTCGGGAGTAACAGTAGGAATCCTCCTTTCTAATCTGTGTATTCCAGATAAATAATTGGGAAACACATGATTCAAAAGGTGTTTGCCATATAGAATACTGTTGCTAAATTCGATTCATGCTCTTTTATATTTAAAAAATAAAAGTAGCTATTTTTTAAAATATATAAACATATGGTGATGATAAGAGCCGATTCTTGTATGATCATTACACAATTCTATCTGTTCTTTAAAAGCTTACACATATATATGAAGCATGTCTGGGACTATTCTTCATAATACATCCTTGAACTTATGTTCATTCCCATTTGCAGACATTAAACTTTATGCTTTCGGTCTTAGGAATATCCATTGACACAACCCAAATTTAGCCTTGTGGGCTATGGATTAATATAGGTGGTTATAGGGGAAATTGAACGAATCTAGAAACCCATCGTTTACCATTATGTTTATCGGGACATTTCCCAAGTAAGTGCATATTGGATACTCGAAGAAAAAGAATCGGTGTCTCTGGCCAGAATTTTGAATTTACCCTCTAGTTCTCTCGAATATTTAAATTAATTATCACATCAAATATAATTAGATTTCTACTTTCAATGTTAGTATCAAAGTTATTAGAAAAACCTTGATGTGTAATTATTTCCACACGGGATATCTCTAATTTAATTTTTTCAAAAGATTCGGTCGCTCAAGTTCTGAGAAAATGCTTATTTTTTATTCATAAAGCATACTGTCAATTATGGAAATCGATTATTTTATTAATTGAAATGGTTAAAAAAATAAACAGACATTCTTGAGAATTGAGCAGTGCTATCAATTTACTAAAGTCAGGATTATACCAAACTCAATAACTTCACAAAATTTGACATGGGCATAATTATCTATAATTTATTTGTGAAAATTTTTAATTATATTTTATAAGTTAATTGCATTTTTAAAATACAAAGACTTAATATATATATGCAAAGGTGGATTATATGACAAACTCACAGAATGAAATGAAAGATCATTTTACAGTTCGCTATCCAAGCCTTGATACTATTCATTTTGAAATTAATGAATTTATTTCCCTGTGCAGCATTGTTTCAATAATATTAAATAAAAAACAAAGTTAGCGTAGCTTACACTGCATACATTGAATAATACCAAATTTTCGGCATATATACAAAGAAGGCAATGTCAGAGCAGAAACGGACAATGTATGCGACAGGCGTTAGACCACCAAATGCTTTCATCAACCCTATTACTGGCCACTAATTTTCCACCAGCCGGTCACTAATGCTGCTATACATTGGTAAGTTTTCTATAGACCGAAATCAACAACGAATGCTTTGGTGAACTCGCCAATGAGCTGACTAGCAACTAAAAATTTACCAACACGAACGAGACGAGCAACTCATTCTAGATATGAATGCCCCGATCAAAAAGGATATTCTAAAATTATTACATGACAAACTTTCATCGCAATGTATAGGAACCTCACATTTTTACAGGCCAGTATAATTATTTTTATGTAATATGGCAGTATATTCTCGTGCGCACTAATACACTTTTACTTCTCAAACCATAAAAATATGTTTTTCTGAAAGATATCTAGTAATGAATTCAAATAGTAAATGATGGCTTACACAAGATTGTGGGAGCCTTTTAAATAGGTAAACGCTGTTAATTGCAAATTAGGTAGGTGTTATTTATTTACATAAGTTTTATATTTGATCAATTTTTAAACTGTTACAGTAACTTTGTTTTATTCTCTTGTTACTTATAGATAGTGTTTTACTATACAAAACAACACAATACAATTTTCCCAGTATGATTCAATGTTAATATAATGCGTCGAACATTAAAAGCAATATTTTAAAATTAGTTTAGACAAATCAATATTTATCTTTTTTAATAAATCGAAAAAACACCCATTTTTTACTTTAGAATTTATTTTAAAAATAGCAATAATTCACTAGTCGCTTATCCTACCTTATACACCTACCTAATCGCGACTTTGGAAATAACAATAAGGTTCCGGTAAAATACCTCTCTAATAGTCTCAAATAATTTTAGTTTTTAATGAGACAAATATAATAAGAATTTCAATATCACGAGGATATTTCGAGATTAGAATAAACAATTCCTTGTAACGAGTTAACTAGGGAATGATAACAAAATACGATCAATAGTTACACATCAAACTTAATGATAAAAACAATTGAAGTGATGTTTCATTTTAATTAATGAAAAATGTGCATACATTTTCTCTTAAGTCTAATGTATTTTTTAGTGTATAATTATTCTTTTTTATAATAAATTTGCTCTAGATTGTGATCTGAGTCATATAACAACAATACGATAACGTTCTTTTCTTTTCAATTCAATAATTCAATTAAAAACAGCATAATAACGTTTGATAAAATAATATGTTGAACACATAACATTATATTGCATTAATAGTAGCACCATAGTTTAAAATGTGATCAAATGAGTTAATTTATGTGTTTTTAAAGAAATAATACACTTTTCCCAAAAAATTGTACTACACTGCTTTCTTAATTGAACACAAGTTAGTAACAGAATAAAGAAATTCTCTTTATTTAAATCAATTTGTAAGCGTGTAATATTTATAAGTAAAATGACATAATAATGAAATGAAAAAATTAATACAATAATAAAAAAGCTTGTTATAAGAACTTAGAAAGGGGAAATATAATAAATAATAATTAAATAGAGACTAAAATTTAAACCAAAAAATAAGTCTACGATAAAATCAGTTGAACAGTGCTATCAATTTACTAAAGTCAGGATTATACCAAACTCAATAACTATATTATTATAGGCAGAAATTTTAACAATTTACAATCTACATAAAAAGCCAGTAAGGAATGTTAAAACAGTATCATTATTTATCGCTAAGTAGAGCCGAAAACGATTGTTTTATCTTTTAATCCTGAAGATAGTATGTTTGATTCTCGGTGTAATCCTACTTCTAGTTTTAGTAAATTGATAGTGCTGCTACATTGAACTTATACTGTTGTTTGGTGTGGCTTACTCGCAGTCAATCAATTATTTATTTACATTAATATGTTGTGCCGAGCTCTTATAACAACCTACCCAATTATGTTCATTCTCAAAAGAGGAAAGAAGCCACACTTATTAATCAAAATAATTACTCATGAAAAATGAAAAAACTACATCAAATACGCTAAATAAGTAAGTGCAGAAACTAATAAATGTATTGTTCTCAAAATTAGTTTTATTTAAAGAAGAACATGAAATTTAGTTTAATCAAATAAACAAATGAGAAACAACTGAAGTCACTTTACCATACAAATTATTTGGATTATATAGTGTCTTCCATAAATTTTTACGACGTAGGCAATTGTATATGAATATATATATGAATATATAAATGAATAAACTTGTATCAATAAAATAAAATAAATAGTATTTTGGGCGCCGTATAGAAAATCTTTATAAACTGGTTGAAAGTATTTATTAAATGATAACACAATTTTCACTCAGAGTGCGGTTGAAAGTTCTAGATCATCCGAGGAGTGTATCATCTGGTAGCCTAGATTGAGACTCGCGTTGCTAAGGTGGTCGGCGTCGTTAGCAACAGTGCCGATATCACCAGTGACTCCAGTCGTTGGTGCTGCTGCTGTCATCGGTGCTGGCAGAGAAGTATCAGATTGTTGACTGTTGCTTGCACTTGTAAAGCCATCAAAGCTACTGTAGCTCACCCCAGATTGATTGACCCACGACATTAAGTCATTATGTGGCGATCTGTAATTGAATAGGAAATTTATGTATTCATATTATTGTCTATCTATATTTGATTTTTAAGTTAAGGAGAGTAGTAGTAGTATTACTCTTAGATCCTCCTTATCTCCTCGCCTAACTTATTTTTTTAGTTACTATGTTATTAATAATATTGTTATTATTAAGTTGATTGGATATACGGTAATGATGCTTCTAGCTAGCTCTTACCAAGATCGGCCGCATCAGCGTGCTGTCCGCTCTATTTTCCAATTCAGAGTCAATATTTGAAATTCCATTCCCTACATGATTCAGCTCAACAAAAGCATCCAAATACGCTATTTTTGTCTATAACATCTAATAATGCTTTAATTTAAATAATTGTTTCATAACTAAACAGGTTAGTGACTATGACGGATATAATAAAAAAAGAGTATAGATCAAATTGATAGACACAGTGATTTCCAGGTAAATCCATCTGCAGACCGGTTTCGGGGTATTTTGCCCCTCATCAGTACAGAGTAGGAATCGAACC